>JARHVA010000328.1:5900000-5975000 GCA_037957365.1 Torreya grandis | reverse complement strand
TTGGAGGTAAGATATTTATGAATTTGTATTGAGTTTTGAAAATTATATTTTTGGAGAAAATTTTGTGATTGAATCATAGGTTTAAATATTCTAAGAGGATGAGGAGGAATTGCATATATGAACATGACTATATAAAATGTACAAAGTCAAACAGAATAATTAACAAAAAAATTCACAAATCAAAGACAGAAGCAATAAAAAGATGAAATATATTATTAATATGAAATTTCACAAGAAAAATAATGATAATAACCACCATTATTATAAGAGAGGATGATTAGGGATTTAAAGGTAAGGAACGAAGGAATCAAGGTTTACTTTTAATATAATGGAGACAGTTTAAAAATATAGGAATTGATAAATTTGATAAAAAAAGATTGACAAGTTTTTGAATGAAAAAATATTAGAGAAGATAAGATACTAAATTTTGAATGCAAAAAATTTAAGGGTCATGTAATTATTTGTTGGGATCACTTGAAGAAAGAGAGATAGAGAAAGGGTAAAGATAAGATCAATATATGGAGCAAGATGGAAAAGTGGCAGAGGGATAAAAATTTTTCATGTGGATCATGTAAAAACCCTATACATAATATTATATAATTCAATAAAAAATTATTATAGTATACAAAAATATACATATGAGATTTACAATCTTTTCATACGAGTGTAGAATGATGAAACAAAAGAATAGATGGTTGAAAACTATGTAAATGATTTGAAGTTTTTTATTCTAGCTGAATTGAGCATGTATAAAATAATTTCCATTGAGGAGTCTTATCAATTAGATTATAAGAAATAATAAAAACAAACTAAACAAACATTCAAAAAATGTAGGCTTAGAAGAGCACAATCACCTATAATAATGGGATGAGATGGGTTTAATTACATTATAGAAGGATTTCCCCTTGGTGAAAAAAAATAAGAAGATAATAGACAAGGGTTTCAATATCAAAAATAATTTCATAGAGGAAGAGGCTATGGTGATGCTAGAAGTTGGTTTTGAAATCAACATGGGTCTTATGTTTATTAGATATGTGGAGAAGAAGGACAAAGAGCATTTGAGTGTATAAACTATCGTGAACAAGAATGGAGGCAAGATCACCACCCAATAGTGATTTTAATTGAGGTTATAATATAAGAGAAAAATATATAAATTATAGTATCAAACATTAGAGAAAATGTCATAATTTGGAGAATAATTATTTCTCCAGAGAAAGAATGGGTGAAAAATAAGCAAAGTGGTGATGCATGTCTACAAACAAACATTTTTTAACCAAGGTTTAATTTAGGAGGTAAGATATGAAAAGAAATTATAGATAGTGGTAGTTTTGAAAATATGGTCTATAAAGGAATGGTAGAGAAACTAAGTTCTGAAAATCATCCTTATCCTTGTTGGATTTCATGGTTTAAGAAAGGGATTAAATATACAATAGATAAAAGGTGTTTAATCAAGTTTTATATATGAAAAAATTACATAGATAAATTATGGTTTGATGTTATTCCAACAAATGCATGCCATGTGTTAGTGGAAAATCCATGAAAATATGACAAAAAATTTAATTAATGATGAGCAAAGAGTAAATATACTTTCTGGAAAGGTGGTAAAAATGTATTTTTATTACCTCTTAAAGAAGAATATCAGATAGAAAGCATATTGGCTGTAAAATAATTTATCAATGACATGAAGATGAAAGGTTATTTTTATGCATTAATAGTAAAAAAAGTAGACATAAAAGTGGTCAAATACCAACAAAAGTAGAAAAATATTTGAAATAATATGCAGATGTTAGACCCAATGAGTTACTAGATGATTTACTAACAAAGAGAGACATTCAACATCATATTAATTTAATTATATAATCAACTCTATTGAATCAAAAATATTTTAGGATAAGTTCAACAAAACATGCAAAATTGAATAAATAGGTTATTGAATTGGCAAGAAAGGGTGTAGTAAGGGAGACCATGACTCCATGTGTAAGACCAACATTGATAATTCTAAATAAAAAAGAGATATGGAGTATATATGTGGATAGTATAAAAATCAATGAAATAACAATTAAATATAGATTTTTTATATCTTACTTATATGATATGATGGATGCGCTTTCATCAACAAAATAATTTAACAAGATTGATATGAGGATTGAATACTATAAGATTTGGATTCTTTAATTATATGAATGGAAAACAAAATAAATAAGTAAGGATGGCTTATATGAGTGGATGGTAATGCCATTTGTATTATGTAATACACTTAGCACGTTTGTGAGGGTTATTAACACAGTATTGTGGAATTATAATGGTCAGTTTGAAGTTGTTTATTTTAATGTCATTTTGATATTTAGTAAGAGTAAATAAGAACACATAAGGCATTTGAGAATGGTATTAGAATTGTTAATAAAGGTGAAGGGTAATTTTATTTAGAATAGTTTCATATTTTTTATGTTGGTAATTTCAGTATATGGCGTCCAAATGAATGAAGAAAAGTTAAAGGCAATTTTTGAGTGGTCTATTCTAAAGATCATTATAGAGGTAAGAGGTTTTCATAGTTTAACAATTTTTTCACAGAAATTTCATTAAACATTACAGTAGTATAGATGCACCAATAACAGATTGCATGAGAGGAAAATAATTTCTATGAACAAAAGAAAAAAAAGAGATCTTTCTATGGTTGAAGAATAAGATTACAAAAATACCAATTTTAACATTACCAAAATTTAATAAATTTTTATGGTGGATTGTGATGCTTAACATGTGATAATTGGTATTGTGTTGAGTCAAGAAGGAAGACCAATAACATATTTCAATGATAAATTAAATGAGGTAAGAAAAAATTATTATACATATGATGTTGAATTTTATTCCATTTTACAAGAATTAGGACATTTCGGGCATTATGTGGTGCCTTATGATTTTATCCTATTTAAAAATCATGAGGCCTTGAAGTATTGAACACTCAAAAGAAGTTAAATAGTAGGCATGCAAAATGAGTGTCTTTCTTGTAGAAATATATACTTATATTTTAAATGAATAAATAAAAAAAGTGGAATTAGGTAGATGATGCTTTGAGCACCTGAGAGTGGCACTATTAACTTTGATGGATAGTTAAGTAGTTGGATTTAATTTTGTTAAGTAACTATACGATACTTATCCAGATTTTAGCAACATATTTGAATAATGCAATAATATATTAATAGGTGAGGCAAGTAATATCTATGATGGGTACCTTATATAATATAATTATCTCTTCAAGGGAAAACAACTATATATTCTAGTTAGGTCTCAAAGAAACAATATTATAAGAGAACTGGACAGTGGTGGATTGGTTGGATAATTTTGTAAGACTAAAATAATATAATGGGAGGAGAAGTATTTTTGTCTAAATATGAAGAGAGATGTATCAAGGTGTGTTTCAAGATGCATGATATGTCACGTAGCTAAATATCATGCACAAAATATAGCTATGTACATGTCATTACAAATTACAAAAGGACCATGGACAAATTTGAGTATGGATTTTACGTACAATTTGAGTAGACATATTCTATAAGATAGTTCATTTTATTCCAAGTAATAAAACTAATGATCTACTAGAGTTTTATAGCTATTTCTTAAGGATGTTGGAATATTGCATGAATTTATAAAAATCATTACATTAGATAGTGACACAAAATTTATAATTCATTCTTGGAGGACTCTATGGAAGAAGATTTGAATTAAGCTACAATTTAGTAACACATACGATGCACAAATAGATAGACAAACAAAAGTAGTAAATAGTCCAACTTGAGAAATTTGTTGAGATACATAATTAGAGAAAAGCCTAATTATTTGGACTTGGCTTTACCACAAGATGAATTTGCATATAATAGTTCAATGAATAGATAGATATAAAAATCACCAATGCATATTGTTTATGGTGGAAATCCTTTTTGTATTTTAGATTATGTACAGTTATCAATTGTAGAATGAGTTAGTAATGATGTAGAAGCATTTATAAATTACATATTATAATTACAAGAAGAAGTAAGAATAAAGCTACATGAAAGTAATGAAAAGTATAAATCAATAACAAATGTAACAAGATGGTCAAATATATTTTAAGAAAGAGATTTGGTGATGGTTTATTTTAGAAAGGAAACAATTTTCAAAAGAATATATAGTAAGTTGAAGTAAAATAAAATTAATCCATGTAGAGTTGAGAACAAAATCAATTACAATGATTATGAGGTGAGTTAACCACAGAGTTTTGATATCTCTTCAATATTTAATGTTTCATATTTATAAGATTCTCATGGAGAATAAGGTTAAAGTGAATAAAATGAAGAAGAGGAATGGAAGCAATAGGTACCAAGGAAAAAGAAACAAAAGATAGTACATGTTATGGATAAGATGGCAATGAAAAAGAAAGAAAGATTTTATAAGAAGTCTTGGTATAGTGGAAAGGACTACAACAAGAATAAAACATTTAAATTTTAGAATGAGAACTAAAAATTTGGCAAGAATAAATGGTAGGAGTATAATCAAGGAAACTCATGGAAGCTGACTTGTTTTCAACCAAATGAGAATTATGTGGAGGCCTATATTTTGGAGGCCATAAAATTTGATCTGTAACTCTATTTGAGTTCTCATTCATGTAAAAATGAATGTCTATAAAATTTTAATTCAGAGCATAATCTACTCTCTTTGGATAGGGATGTTTTCAAAACTTTTTAGAGGCCATAGGTGACCATCTAAGGGTCTAAAATGTATTTTCATATATTTTTGGGATTTTTCCATTTTTAGAAAGAGAATTCTTTAACCAGGTATGAACATGACTTTAAATTCATCCATTAGGTTAATTTTAATGTTTAGAGGATATGTAGATATTTCTAGGCTCATTTGAGCATGCATGTAAAACTTATTAAAAATAACAGTTAAAAAAACATCCTAGACTATACAAGTTATTAAAAATAAAAGTTGTTGAAAATACTATGGTTTAGTTAGTTTTAAGTAGCTTTTAACTTATTTATATTTTTAATTGTGCATGTCAACTCCAATTTCAGGTTGAGCTTTGTTTAAAGTCTTATGTAATAATTTACTCATTCAATAAAAATTAGCAGAGAATATTACTTTCATGTAATTTTTGTGTATTATGCATATTGATAAAAAAAATTATCTATTTTGTGTTTTCATTGCATCTTCACTAACCCTATGTCTTCTCTTTCATTCAACAACAACAGACATGCAAAGTGATAGGGATGAAGGTACAAAGTGGTAGGTGTGAATTAGCATGGGGATGGGCTCTTTCAATGTCAGTTATTGGGTATAAATGCATGATGGTGAAGCGTTAGTCACCTTGATCTGATTACATACAGTCTGGGTTGAACGCTATTAGCTAAAGTTTTAATATACAACTTTTGCCACCCACATTATTTTTTTTAGAATGTCATTATCACTGATCAGTTTGACCTTCAAAATGGCTTTATAATTACCTCTTACATGGTAATAGAATCCCTAGTACTATACTGACATATTACATGCTAAAAATACAGAATTAAGAAGTAAACATGCTAAACTATCCTTCGACGTCAATTTTAAATGTTGAAATGACAGTTTATATACCACATAGATGCGAATTTAGAGTGCATAACTACTAAATCCTCTCCCCTAATTAAATTTGAATCCTAAATAAAAGTAGACATTTTCTATTCTCAAAGCCAAAATCAAGTTGAATGAGATCCATGCATGTATGCACATTGAATGTAGTAACGAAGCAGCCGCACCAAATTTTTGTGGACTCTCCTAATGACTTCAACCTCAATTTTAAATTCCTTCCCAGTTTGACCCCTATACAGTAACATTTTCCAAAAACATCATTGACAATTTTCCAAAATATTCATTGGTTTTGGAGTCAAAACCTAGAAATGAACACAACTATATTTTCACCATTCCCAAATGTACAACTGGCAGCCAGGAAATAAAAGAGGCGAGTTTAAGCAAATTTCTAGTGAGATTGATACAGATGGTAGCTCAATTGAATGGAGATCACTCTCGAAAGATCTATCCATATGATCTTCGCAAGAATATGAGCTGTAAAGAAGCTCACCAATACACTGAACGTGTTTTAAAATGCTTCTTTGAGGGTGTATGAACAAGCCAGAAAGGATGCCTCAGACGAGTATCACATTGTGAAGCTCTCATGTGAAATATCATCCTTGTAAGATGTTTCTTGTTGTTAACAAATATGAAATCATGCCTTCAGATCTGATCATTTAACAAAATATATCATACTATTGTTCTATATTTAGCACGAATTCTGCAGCATGTTACTGTATTTGAAGTACATGTGGTCCAAGGCTGGAATGAATCTGCATTCAATTTCAAGACACATGCAACCTTTCCTCTGTATATTTTGGATTCAATAGGGAATGCATGCTAAAATTCAGAGACCAACAACAGAAACCCCAAAAAAGGTTGAACTTTTGTCTAACAAAACATTGCATAGACATTCTTATAATACAACTTCTGGAGCTCTCTGTATAACATCTTTTTGGGACTCCGATTTTATAAGAAAAAAAATCTTAATTCTTGTAATTGTATTGCAAGCGTAATGGCCAGTCTTGGGTTGTCTTCTACCAGAGTTATAGCTCCAATAGTGGCTTTGAATTGGTCTACAATTATGGGCACTACGCACAGGGTTCAGTGGACGACCCACCACAATTGATTTTCCCCATCAGTAATTCTGTCAGTCCGACTAGATAGAGAACTTGATGGGAAATTATGGGTGAGCTGGGTTGGACCTCTGACTTTGTAGCCTCTAGCCTCCAGACGACACATTGTGGGACTAAATTAAATTTTTAAAACTTGAGCAGAGGTTGCATTTTATGATACCAAATATTGTTTTGTAAGATTTTTCTAATGATCATCCCTGTCCCAATTGATGAATTCATGATAATCTAAAACATAGAAACCCACAGAGCGCAGATCACAAAACACACAACAGTTAAAAACACTGCCGCAATAAACGAGAAACAGGAAAATGCAACGGTAACATGACAAGAAACAAGATCCTAATTTGTTAATATGTTGTGTATAAGAAAATTTTAAATAATTTTCTTTTTAATTTTTTAGATTGTTTTTTTCTTAAATTTAATAGGTAAAAGCCATGGGATTAGAGGATCTCGGAAATATTACAAAGGAGAATGAAGGATAAGTATGAAAGTATAAATAGAACGTCTCTTCCAGTGACAAAGGAATAGACAGAACAAGTTATAAAACAAGAAAAAAAAGATATTACCGAGCAAAGGAAGCTACCTTCCTTCAACAATTTGTCGGATAAATTTCCGTAAGACTGCCACAAACAACAGCAATCCGTTCACTACCTAGTACCAGCGTCTACCAAAATCCTACCAAAAAGCCCTCCTAAACAGAGTCATGCTGAAATTCATATATATAACCATACTTGAAATCTTAATATATAAATTCTGACTTTTTTATTATTAATATTTTATGTTTAATATTTTTAGTATAAAAAATTAAAACGTAAGAGGAAAAAAATAAAAAATGACAAATCAAAAATCAAAGTGTTGAAACGGTCATTTTTATTTGTCGCTGTTTCTTTCTATTTTTACTTGTGACGGCTTCCATCTTAAAAAAATATTTAAAAAACACCTATTAATAAAAATATGTTATAATTATCAACATCTATCCCAGTTGTGCCAAGTGTTACGAATCTATTTCAGTTCATCTTTTTTAATCTAAAAATTCGTGTCATATAATTATCCCTTCCCCCCTTAATAATGCACTCTCGTTAACATCTCACTGCTACCTCGCTTAATCATTGTTCTTTTAATTTTTATAATTTAACATAAAATATTATATTATATATAAATATAATTAATTTATTATAATATTATATTAGTGGTTATGATTTTGTAATCATATTTGGATTATTTATTTTTAATTTTTTTACATATATTTATATAAAAGTAAGTTGAATCAATCAAACACAATTTTAGTATAGATAAAATAGAATATATAATTAAATTTAATGTTCATAATATTTATCCTTTTTTCTTTAATTATATTTGAAAATAAAAATAAAAATGATTTATTTAAAAATATATATAAAGCAATCAAATATAATTCCAAAATAAATAAAATTCAATAAAGTCATCGTTAAAATTACAAAATTAAATTTCAATCATTTTAAATTAGTGATACTCTTTCAATTCATCTATTACACATTTTTAAACATTTTACATTTTTACTAATAACAATAAATATTCATACTACAACACAACCTTTATTTATATATCAACTTAATCTCATTCCTATATAATATATGAGAAATGAATTTAATATATAATGAATATATAATATGGACATAGGTTGGATGGAAAATGTTATGGTTAAAATCAATATGAAGATTTTGAGACCGTTATAAGGTATTGTGTATTTTATTAGTATATAAAAGAAAAAAATGTTGTATAAGTATATAAAGCATGTTATCATTTTTATCATTTTGGTCCAGTAAATATTGATTACTAGAAAGCATTTCAATTTAAATAAATTTAATTATTAGAATATACACCTTCAATATTAAATATTTATAAATTTTAAGATGATTATGAAATTATATGTATGTGTGTATTTATATCGAATTTCTAATATGTAAGTTATATAATAGAATTGATGTCTACATATTAAGTTAGAGTGTTGAGTCATCAGACATACATATTATTAGGAATAAGTAAATAAGTAGAAGGCTCTATTTCATATATGTCAATATGTATATCAACGTATAGTGAGATGTGATATCGTTTATTATTTTATAATTATATAATTAGTGTTTTATAATTTAAAATGTTCTAAGGGAATTTATCTATGATTAAATGTTCTTATTTGTGAATATTTTATTGAATATGTATATTTTATATTATATTGATCATAAGATATCGCATTTAATTTTAATATGGTATTAAATTTGAAAGTTTAAAATTTTCATTTTTTATTTCGTTTGCAATTTCAATTGTATTTAAGAATTGGTGATAACACAAGTAGTTTGGTTAGAACTTTTTATTTCATAAAAGCTACTTTTTTAAAAACAAAAAGAAATTCAATCAAATTTATCAAATATAAAGAACATTTTTTTTATTTTAAAAATATTGTATTCTTTCAATTTATGAGGTGTAGAACATTTTATTTAAATATATCAATTTATTTATACAATTCACAAATATTCATAAAACATCATTTGCTTATAAAAAATTAATACATAACTTATTACTTATAACTTAAAATAATTAGATATATTTAACATCTATTTTATCATTATACAATAAATTTAATCACTGATCTTTCACATATAATACCGTTATATTTTACGATCACAAAATATATTTAATACTTGATCTTTCATATATAATAATATTATAAGTTAGATTTTATTTATTTTTCAACTTCAATTTTATATAAGAATTTGTGATAACAAAAGTAGTTTGGTTAGAACTTTTTATTTCATAAAAGCTATTTTTTTTTTAAAACAAGAAGAAGTTCAATCAAATTTATCAAGTATAAAGAACATTTTTTTTATTTTAAAAATATTGTATTCTTTCAATTTATGAGGTGTAGATAATTTTATTTAAATATATTAATTAAGGTGTATTAAATTTGAATGTTTAAGAATTTCATATTTTATTTCATTTGCAAACTCGATTGTATATAAGAATTGGTGATAACACAAGTAGTTTGGTTAGAACTTTTTATTTCATAAAAGCTATTTTTTTAAAAACAAGAATAAATTCAATCAAATTTGTCAAGTATAAAGAGTATTTTTTTTATTTTAAAAATATCTTATTCTTTTAATTTATGACATGTAGAACATTTTATTTAAATATATTAATTTATTTATGTAATTCATAAATATTCATAAAACATCACTTTCTTGAAAAAAATTAATATATAAGTCATTACATATAATTTAAAATAATTAGATATATTTTAACATTTATTTTATCATTATATAATAAATTTAATGATTGATCTTTCACACATAATATCGTTATATTTTATAATAACAAAATAGATTTAATACTTGATCTTTCATATATAATAACATTATAATTTAGATTTTATTTCAATCAATTTTACATGCTTTGAAACATATTAAGAATATATATTTTCATTACACATTGTATTACATTATGAGTTTAATATTTTAATATCCTTCATTCATATAAAGATGGAGATAATTAAAAGTGTTTCCTTGATGGAAGCGCACAACTTTCATTTTAGAGAATCAATGTGAGATTTGGATTTGATGGAAATGGAAGCATTTGTGTCACATTATTATTAGATTATATATTTTATGTGATGGATAAGTGGTATTGTGAGCATTGATAATTTTAAGAAGTTAGTATTATTATGTTAATAATTTTATATTTGTTTATTTTAAGGAAGTATGAGAGATGTTAGAAGATATGTATCTGAAAATATTTGATTTAAATTTTTATGTTGGAAATTTTTTTTCTAAAAAATAGATTTTCTATATTATATTGGAGTATAAGAGAATGTTAGAAGATATGTATTGGGAGAGAATTGATTCAAAATTTTATATTTTAAGTTATTTTTCTAAGAAATAGATTCTCTATATTATATTGGAGGTTGTGTGTTTGAATATTAATACTAGTTCTATTATTAATCTTTTTTAATCCTCTTTTGGTTCAAAGATTGTTGTGGCCTTGCACATTGTTCATATAATTTTTTTTGGGTATGTTTCTCGTAGATTATATGGATGGAAAGTGGTGTTTGGATTTATTTTATAGATAGAGATCAACAGATTATGTTATTTTTTGAGCTCATGAACATCACTATTTTAGTAAGTGTAATTTGTGTTGTAATTTGGGTTAGAGTTATACTACATATTGATTGTTTTGGGTGTTTTTTTACCAAAAAAATTCAAGTATATATTGATTTTAGTATTTCAAAAGTAAAACATCATTAATCCAATTAAACATGTTTTATTGCATCAAGATTTCACTGCAAAATAAGTATACAAAAATTTATTTATTTATGCACCATAAATGATTTTAAAATACAACAATGTAAAATAAATAAATCATTAATATTGTGTCAAAATATATATATATATATATATATATATATATATATATATATATATATATATATATATATATATATATATCCAAAACTAAAACATGATTGATTAAACATCTTTTATTGCGTCAAGCTTTCACTACAATAAATGTACAAAAATAAATTTATTTATGCACCATAAATGATTTTAAAATACAAAAATGAAAAATAAATAAATCATATATATATATATATATATATATATATATATATATATATATATATATATATATATATATAATTATAATTTTGGGATGTATTTGTCTAGTTCTATGTAAAGAGGGTCAATTGAAAAAGGGTTTTCAAACTATTGTTACGGCATTTATCATCCTTGTAAATTATTCTAAAAATATGTATCCATTATAAACATGTAATTCATTTAATTTGAAGAACGATATTTTATATATAAAATAATTAAATAAAGGCACAAGACTAATTCATATAACTATATGACACCCTTGTAAATATTTTATATTTACTCAATCATTACAAACCTATATTTAAAATAAAGTTTTCATATCTTTAGGGTTTTATTAAATGTTGAAAAATTTATTAAAATTAAAAATTAAACACCCAATATTTTATGTTAGATGGTGTTGTTTTAAAACAACAAAGTGAAGATGAATAATTGAAATACAAGTGAACAAAAATAAAATAGCTAAACTAATAGTGCAATGTTCTATGTAGTATGCAGTGGGACTAAAATGTTGTGAAACTATTAAATTGTAATATATTTTATTCATAGTAATTTTTAATTTTGTGTTCAACTCTTTTTAAATTTTTATTTTAAATTTATTTAATGATTTCATTAAGTTATAGAGATTAAGTAAGATTTTCCTTTATAGTTATAATAATTTTAAATAATATAATATTTTCACAATAATTATGGCCCTTCTATAAATTTTTTTAGATTTTTTGATAATTTCCTTAAAAAATTTATTAAAATTGTAAAAAAAAATATAATATAAAAAACCTATATAATTAAAATAATAAACTTTATAAATTATTTATTAATGATAAATATTTCAACAAAAATAATCTTAAAAACTATTCACTTTAAAAAATAATGAAACCATTTTTCAATTACTTATTTTTATTTATTGAATTAAAAAAAAATTAAATATATATTATAATAGCAATCAAATATTTTATTCAATATTTTTATAATTATAAATACTCATTTAATAACTATTTAAAATATCAAATATAAATTAATTTATAATCAACATTAATATTGATTTAAAGTGTAGAATAAAAGAGTCTTGGTGAAGTCATGCTGATGTCAAAGGAACCCGCATTTATGCAATGGCTGTCTGTCCTCAAATAATGGCAAAACAATTGTTTAAAGTTTGACATCTGACTTGATGGCTTTAAATCAATAACACTCCCACCTTCCAGGTACCAACTTAAATTCGAAATGGGATCATCAACATAAAACTGACACAAAATAAACTATGAACATGCTTTACATGTTTAATATGATAAAATTTTATTCATTAACTAAAATGTATTGTCAACATAAGAACATTATATATATATATATATATATATATATATATATATATATATATATATATATATATATATATAAGATTAATAAATTGTTTTGTACTTTATTATTTATTTTATTTTATTTGTTTTTAATATTGTCAACTTTATATAAATTAAATATTTACAAATTTAAATAAATAATTTTTCTCATATATATATATATATATATATATATAATTTTGAAACAAATAAAATTATCACAATAAAAAATATAATCATTTTACTAAGTCTACCTCTAGTTAATTAATTGCTAATCCACTCACCTTATTACACCCTTTCAATCTGAATGCCATTGTAAACAACACCTATCAATATAATCATCAATAAAAATACATCATCAATATTAATTAGTGAATTTTTTTATTTATAATGATTTGAATTATCAAAAATATTCATTTTAAAGTTAATAATATTCAAGAATACAAACCTTCTCCATCTTATATAAAAAAAGATTTATATATAACTTGACATTAAAATTTAAATTACATTATAAAAAATTATAAATAGTTCAAATTTGTTTATATTAAAAATAAATTTTTATTATAAAAAATATATAAAATTTAAAAAATTTATTATCTAAAAAAATTAAATATAATATAAATTTATAAAAAAATGACAAATGTATATTGAAAGAGAATCAAAATTATTATTTAAAAAATTATTACTATAATTTAATTTTTTTTTATGAAATTAAATTTATTTTTATTTTATTATTGTTTCTTGTACATATAATAAATGTATAAATTGGCTACTCCTACTATCTATAATGTGTGTGTCCTTATTGTTTATACCTTTCTATGTATATACACTATAGACTTTTTATGTGCATACTCTAACTATCTAAATCACTTATCTGTATAATTGTACTGTCAATAACCTATATCAGTCCATACACTTAATATAGATCTATACCTCTATACTCTGGATGGCTCTATAGCTCTACACTGTAATTTGAGTACCCCTTATCTAAGTACGCTCCCGTCCCCTCCCCTCCATGTTCCAAAGAGGGAGGGAAGATAAAAAGAGGTAGAAAAGAATAAAATATAATATATTTTTTAGATTATTAAATATTCTATTTAATATTTTATATAAATAAATATTAATCATTCCATCAGCTCCACTATCCTATTTCCAATGAGCCATGACTATCCTATGTGCCTACTTCCTAATGATAATTGAGTCAGAAAGGAGTTAGTTAGCCATCTACCAACTGGTACCATAAGATGGTAAAACAAAAATCATAACCAGTGATTGCCTTGCACCAAAGTGTCTTCTATGTTGGTATATATCCTATACTTAGATGAATTTAGGATGAAATATTATCCCATTAAATAAATTTATTCTTGCCATGAACTATCCTTCCAGTGCTTGTGGTATACAAAACTTAGGTGTACACTCCTTTAGTTTTGCTTTGAAGTCCTCAAAGCTCTAGATGGTGAGCTTGATTTTTTGTCTAGCACCATCTATTTATGTGAATGAAACACTAAGGGTGAGCATGTAGGTTTGATCCAACTCTTTCCTACAAGCCTATAGTATTTATTTTGCCTTTATTATGTTTGTATCAAGGATTGATCCTTATTCCCAAGACTTTATTTATAATGCATGAAAGAGTTCTTCTAGGTCCTACTTTTGGGTCTTGATTTGGGTGCTCAAAGTGTTGACCTATGCCATTATTTGAGCATACTTGGCCTTGCTCATAGTGTATGATTGTCCCATCAATGCATCCTCATCCTTATTATGTTTGTATCAAGGATCGATCCTTATTCACAAGACTTTATTTATAATGCATGAAAGAGTTCTTCAAGGTCCTACTTTTGGGTCTTGATTTGGGTGCTCAAAGTGTTGACCTGTGCCATTATCTGAGCATACTTGGCCTTGCTCATAGTGTATGCTTGTGCCATCAATGCATCCTTATCCCTTTTTACCTTTTTGAGGTGCATCTAAGATTGATGCCTAGGTGGACAAGTTGTAAAATATTGTGTTGGATGCTTCTGCACCCTCTTCAAGCTTGAAAAAGAGGTCTTCCACCTCTTTGAGATTTACATCAAGACCTTATGTTACGGTGGTGCAACAATCCAACTCTTGTTCTAGAACATATTATGCCTTTAATCTTTAGAGCATCTACTCCACCATCACACACACACACACCTTATCAACCTATGAGAAGCCTAAAGTGTCACCACTATCAAAAAAGAATGGCTCAACCACCTCTACACGCTTGGCCAGTTCTTGAAAATTTAATTTCATGGCCTCAATTTCATCCTCTACCTCTGGCATGATCTTCTTCCAACTTGAGGCTCTTACATAGTTAATTATGTTCTTTCATGCTACTTAGGAGGCCATTAAAATGAGGGCATTGACTGACCTTATTAGATTCAATGTGCAATGGTTGATAATAATGGATTCATGCCCATCCTCTAGTTGTTTTGTGCTTAGAATTGCCTTTTGTGGTACCTCAAAAAGAGGCTCATCCATGTAACTATCAAAGGAAAATGATAATTATTGTACATTCTTATTGTGGTAGTTTTATAGAGCATGTACTCCATCATATAATAGTCTTCATCTATGAACCCTTTTTTTACCTTCCCTCACAGGGTTAGCTCAACTTCCTCTTCTTAGATGACTCGCTCCGTCTACTCCATCTCTTCTTCATCAGATCTAGTGCTTTCTTCAGTGCTTCATTCTGATGTTTCCTTTTTCTCTATCAATGGTTCTTCCTCAAACTTGTCCCCTTAATCCACTTCTTCTTCTTCTTCATCAGTGTTAGCTTTACCCTATCAAGTATGTTGGGTTTCTACTGCGCTCTCTACTTTCTCTTTTAAGGTGTCAGTATCACCATCCTTGTCTCTAGGCACCCCTTCACTACTTAGGTGTGCATATGGTATGACTTATACTGCTATGCTAGTGGGGGTGATAGGCAAATCTACTACTTTCTTCTTCATAGAATTCATACTTACGATAACCCTCTTTTTTTTCTCCTCTCTCCTAGCCCTTCCTTTTAGGCCTTGTTTATCTCCTCCTTCCCTTTCTTTTCCTCCTCGACCATGATCTCCTTGGCCTCTACTTTCACAACTTCCTCTGGTATCATTCCCTTATGTTATAAATATTTTTATTGATGTCAAAGGTCTAGCATTATTGGTGATAAAGGCCCCATTACATTTAATGATGTTTTTAATAGTAATATCTTGGCTAATGTGTGTTAATATTTATTTAATATTAAAAAATATATTTTTGGTTGCATAAAGACAAAAGAATGACCCATGGAGAAGTCAAAGTGTCATGGGTTAAAGACAAAAGAAGAATGGGATGCATTTTCACATGAAGAGTCATCTTGGGGAATTCCAAGAGTCACCAAGTGAAGACAAAAGAGGAAGGGTAAAATTTCTCATGAAGGGACACTTTGAGGAATACGAAAAGTCACCAAGATAAAGACAAAAGAGGAAAGGATGCTTTTTCTTATGAAGGGTCACCATATGAATTTTCAAATGCAAGGATACAAAGGGTCATGCAAGTTTGGCACCATTTTCCATGAGGATTGAATGGTCACATAGGGGAAAGGACAATGGTCATTTTGAAAGATATAAATATAGTCTTGAGAAGCCATTTTTAGGGTGTGAGATAGAGTATGATTTGTATTTGTTATATCTAGCTCAGAAGAGTAGACGAGAGAGAGGAAAGAGATATTGTAATGAACTATCAGTGGTTGAGATAACAACATTGAGAGATAATTGTGTGGTATACACAAAAGGGGTTGGTGTTCCTTTGGGTTAGTGCTCACGAATAGTTGATATGTTGGTGCTCATCAAAGGGGTCAGTGCTCCTATGGGTTGGTGCTCACAAATTGTTGATGTGTTGGTGCTCAGCAAAGGGGTTGATGCTATTGTGGGTTAGTGCTCATGAATTTTTGCTATGTTGGTACTTAGCAAAGGGGTTGGTGCTCTTATGGGTTGGTGCTTATAAATAGTTGTTGTGTTGGTGCACAGCAAAGGGGTTGGTGCTCCTTCAAGTTGGTGCTTGTGATATTGTAGTTTGAGTTGGTTCTCATTCATATACTTGATATTGTTCTCCGTGGTTTTTCTCACATTAAGTTTCCATGCTAAATCTAGTGTCTCTCTCTCTATCTTGTGTGGTGTTTATTATTTCAATTTTATTCCATATCTTAAATGTATGGTTAAGTTGAATTTGATTAAGGGAAATTTTATAAGATTTATGATATACTGATTCACCTCCCCTCTCAATATAACATGTGCTTAATAATTGGTATCAAAGCAGGTTCCTTTTGAAAAAGTTGTATAGCTTGAAGGTGGATCGAGAAAGCACAAGATGGTTAAGCAGCTAAAGAAGGAGAATCAAGAATTGAAATATGTGATTGAGGCTCTTAAGGAACAGGTGTGTATCTTTGATTCTAAGTTGGCTATAGAAGCAAAATAAAATATGATATTTATTCAAGATCTTAAGAATCATCTAGATGTTTCAAATTCAAATTTGAAATCAAAAGAAGAAGAGATTTTATTCACAGCCATACATGAAGATGCCTCTGTAATCAAAAGTATAGATGATCAAGAAGAAGAAGAGGATAAAGCTGAAGTGAATCTGGAAGGAGAACTCATTTGTTCCTTAGTAGAGTTAAAAGTTGTTGAAAAGAAAAATTAAAGATTGAAGCACCAGATCGAGAAAAATGGAGTCAAAAGAAATAATTAAAGATCTATAAGCACTCTTTGAAGAATCCAATAAGAATGAATAATATCTAATGACAGTTGAAGATAGTAAGAAAATAATGTGAAATGTATGTTATTGAAATTGCTTCTTTAAAAGTGGATCTTCATAAAATAAATAAAGCAATTAATGATAGAGCAGCTAATGATTCAAAATTTGAATATAACACTAATATGTTGAATAATATATTAAAAAGCCAAAAGGTAATATCAGATAAGACAGGTATCATATTTGAAAAGAAAAAGATCTATGTTGAAGCTCTTATAAAAGAGGAAACAGAAAGGGAACAAGTGAAGAATATAGAGGACATCTCAAACAAAGAAGGCTGGAGGGAACAAAGCTACAAAAGGCAATCAGGTCAGAGATACACAAATAGGTCCTATTTTTATGGTTACTATTTTTATTGTAATGGATATGGTCACAAGAAATTAGAATGTAGAAAAAGAGCTAATAGTTTAAGAAATAAGGAAAAGGAAAGTCATGCAGAGTCAAGCAGAAGCTACAACTCGTTTCCTTCTCTATAAAGCTTTGATGAAGAGGCAATAATATGTTACAAGTGTAAAATTTTTAGAAACATAGCTTGGTACTATAGAATCATGTTCGAGTCAGTTAAGAAGGACTAGAGATTCAAGGCTCCATTCATCAAGAAGAAGGGTCAGACATGGCAGAAGAAACAACCTTAAGATTCTATGTTGGTTCAGACAGCTTTGCATGCAAGAAATGAAGAAAATCTATGGTTCATTGATAGTGGATGTTTGAGGCACATGATAGGAGACAAGAGCAAGTTCATAACCTTGAATAAGATCAATGTTGGCACAGTGAAATTTGGAGACAATACTACTGCCAAAATTATTGGAAAAGGTACACTAAGTTTGGATAATGGTAGAACTAAAATTGAAAATGTTTTATATGTAAAAGGTCTTAAGCATAATATTTTGAGTGCATGTCAAATGTGTGATCAGTGGTACACACAAAATTTTTATGTAGAAGGTTATGAAATTAGAAGAAAATATTCAAATGTATTGGTTGCAGATGCTAAGAGAACAGGCAATAACTTGTATATGCTATCAGACATCAAAGGTAAAATATTTTGTTTGAGTCAGATTGAAGAAAGTTGGCTATGGAATAGGAGAATGAGGAACATAAATTTTGAAAATCTTGTCAACATCATCAAAAAGCAAGTAGTCAGAAATCTTCCAAAGATTACAAATCTATCTGACACGCTTTGTGGACCTTGTCAGCATGGGAAGCAGGCTAGAAGGCGGTTCCAAACAAAAGATTAATCAACCACTTAGATGCTAAAGCTTATTCACATTGACCTATGTGGACCTATGAGGACTCAAAGTAATCAAGGTGACAAATATTTCATGTTTCTTATTGATGATTTTTCACGTATGACTTGGGTAATGTTTTAAAAGAAAAAATCAAAAGCTTTTAAACATTTCAAAGTGTTCAAAGCATTAGTTGAGAATGAAACTAGTTTGAATATTAAGTGTCTAAGATCAGATCAAGGAGGAGAATTCATGTCAGATCAATTTATTGAGTTTTGTCAAGATCATGGAATAAAGAGACATTATTCAGCAACCAAAACTCCACAACAAAATGGAGTAGTTGAATGAAAAAATAGAACAATTCAGGAGATGGTGAGGACAATGCTAAATGAATCCAAGATAGCAGATAAATATTTGAGAGAGGTAGTTGGTATAGTAGTACATATTCAGAATAGAGAATTATTAGGAGTCAATAGTGACAAGACTCCTTATGAGCTATGGAAAGACAAACTAGCAACAGTTGATTATTTTAGAGTTTTTAGTAGCAAATTCTTCATAAAGAGAACCAATGAAAAAATTGGTAAGTTTGAATCTAGACCAGATGAAGGTATATTTCTTAGTTATTCTTGCAAAAGTAAAGCTTATATATGTTATAACAAAAAACCCTATAAAATTGTTGAAAGTGCAAGTGTCAGGATAGAAGAAGATGGAACACAAAGAATCAGTGATCTAGTAGACATTCTTGAAATCATTGAAGAGGAAGGCTTTAAATAATTAGATGAAGATGAGGAGAAGGTGAAAAAGGGAACCAAAACTCTATCCAAATACGTTCAGAGAAATTATAATGAAAGTGACATCATCAGGGACATAAATGAAGGAATTCACAGTAGAAGAATGATGGTAAGTGAATCTGAGCAAGTTAATCTCTCTTTGTTATCCAAAATTCAGCCTAGAACTTTTTCTGAAGCTAGACATGATGAGTATTAGGTTAAGGTTATGGATGAAGAATTAAATCAAATAGAAAAGAATGATACTTGGGAATTAGTGCCTAGACCAAAAGATCATAATGTGATAGGAACAAAATGGGTTTATAGAAATAAGTTGAATGAAAATGGAGATGTGACCAGCAATAAAGAAAGATTAGTATGTAAAGGATATGCTCGGATTGAGGGAAAATATTTTGAAGAAAATTTTGCACTAGTGGCAAGGCTAGAGGCTATTAGAATGTTTCTTGCATATGCAGTGTTTAAAATTTTCAAAGTGTTTCAGATGGATGTCAAATCTACCTTCTTAAATGGGAATCTTGAAGAAGAGGTCTACATTGAGCAGCCTAAGGGATTTATTCTTTCAAATATTAGTAACCATGTATGCAGATTTAAGAAAGCATTGTATGGATTGAAATAAGCTCCTAGAGCTTGGTATGCAAGACTTGATAAGCATTTGCAAGATCAAGGATTCAAGAGAGGAGTTGATGATAGTAATCATCATAATAGAAGTTGAGCATCAATTGATTGTTGTGTTATATGTTGATGATATCATTTTTTGGAGGAAATATTAAAAAGATGACAAAAGAATTTTCTGATAGAATGTAAAAAAGAATTTGAGATGTCTATACTTGGAGAATTATCATTTTTCTTAGGATTTCAAGTATTTGAATCAAATAAAGGATTTTTCATATCTCAAAGTAAATATGCGAAGAAAATGTTGAATAAATTTGGTTTTGAGGATTGTGCACCAGTTGGCACACCTATGTGTACAGAAAATAAGGTGAGCAAGGATGAAGATTCACCTCTTATAGATCAATATTTGTATAGATCTATGATTGGTAGTATTTTATATTTGATAGCATCGAGGCCAAACATCATGCATGCATTAGGTATGGCTACAAGAAATCAACCATCTCCAAAAGATAGTCATGTTCAGTTGGTGAAGAGAATATTCAGATATATCAAGAGGACATTGGATTATGGATTATTGTATCCCAAAAGTAGAGATTTTACTTTGGTTACTTATAGATATTCAAATTGGGTAGGATGCTTGGATGACATAAAGAGTACAAGTGGAGGAGCTTTCTTCCTTGGTGATAGCTTAGTATCATGGCTAAGCAAAAATTAGAATTCAGTATCACTTTCTACAGCTGAAGCAGAATATATTACAGTAGTATTGTGTTGTACTCAAGTGCTTTAGAAGAAGAACACTTTGGAAGATATCAAGGTAAAGTATGATGATCCTATTTTCATTTTTTGTGATAACACAAGTGTTATAAATATTTTAAAGAATCCAGTAATGCGTTCAAGAACAAAATGTATTCCCATTAGATATCACTTCTTTAGAGAGTTGGTTATAGATCAATAGGTTAAGATGAAATATATTAGTACTATAGAGCAGATTGTAGATATTTTCACAAAGGTGCTACCAAAATACACATTTAAGTATCTATGAGAGAAGTTAGGAGTAATTTATTTTACTTCCTACCATTGATGTTCAAGATCAGTTGAGGGGGAGCTAAGTATTAGTTCCAGGTAGGCCCTTTACCATTGATGTTAAAGGGGGAGAATAATAGGTATAGGTATAGGTACAAGTATAAGTGTAGAAAAAGGTATAGGGAACAAGTACAGGTTTCTACAATAAAGGTGAGTTACTGTATGTTTTCAAATGATAGTATGTGCAAGTTTTAGGATATGGTAGTTTCAGGATTGAGGTTTCCATCAATGACAAAGGGGGAGATTGTTGGAAATATTGTCATTGATGTCAAAGGTCTAACATTATTGGTGATAAAGGCCCCATTACATTTAATGATGTTTTTAATAGTAATATCTTGGCTAATGTGTGTTAATATTTATTTAATATTAACAAATATATTTTTGGTTGCATAAAGACAAAAGAAGGGCCCATGGAGAAGTCAAAGAGTCACGGGATAAAGACAAAAGAATAATGAGATGCATTTTCCCATGAAGAGTCATCTTGGGGACTTCCAAGAGTCACCAAGTGAAGATAAAAGAGGAAGGGTGCAACTTCTCATGAAGGGACACTTTTAGGAATACGAAAAGTCACCAAGATAAAGAAAAAAGAGGAAAGGATGCATTTGCTTATAAAGGGTCACCCTATGACTTTTCAAATGCAAGGATATGAATGGTCATGCAAGTTTGGCACCATTTTCCATGAGGATTGAAGAGTCACAAAGGGGGAAGGGCAAAGGTCATTTGGAAAGCTATAAATAAAGGCTTGAAAAGCTATTTGTAAGGTGTGAGAAATAGTATGATTTGTATTTGTTATATCTATCTTAGAAGAGCAGAGGAGAGAGAGGAAAGAGATATTGTAATGAACTATCATTTGTTGAGATAGCAACACTGAGAGATAGTTGTGTGGTATACACAAAAGGGGTTGGTGCTCCTGTGGGTTGGTGCTCATGAATAGTTGTTGTGTTGGTGCTCAGTAAAAGGGTTGGTGCTCCTGTGGGTTGGTTCTCATGAATTATTGCTGTGTTGGTAAACAACAAAGGGGTCAGTGCTCCTATAGGTTAGTGCTCATGAATTATTGTTATTTTGGTGTTTAGCAAAGGGGTTGGTGCTCCTATGTGTTGGTACTCATGAATAGTTGTTGTGTTGGTATTCATCAAAGGGGTTGGTACTCTTGCAGGTTGGTGCTTGTGAATATTGTAGTTTGAGTTGGTGCTCATTCATATACTTGAGATTATTCTCCATTTATTTTCCCACATTATCTTTCCACATTAAATCTGGTGTCTCTCTATATCTTGTGTGGTGTTTATTATTTCAATTTTTTTGTATATCTTGAATTTATGGTTAAGTGGAGTTTGATTAAGGGATAGTTTATAAGATTTATGATATACTGATTCAACCCTCCTCTTAGTATATCCTGTGTTTAACACCTTGGCCTTCATGGCCTCTTTCTTTCAATCTAGCTCTAGTTCTTCCTCTATATGGTCCTTATTGAGGATCATTTCCATCTATCGACTACTAGGAAATAGTTTTAAACTCACTAAGTATGTATATAACTTCATCTCAGGATTGTTTATGTCTTTGATAGGGAACATGAAGCCACATATGTAGTATGTAACGAGATCCTTAACATTTTAGACCCTGGCATCATCTAACATCATCTAGTTGATGTCTACACTGAAGTATAAGAGTCAAGTGATTTGATCAATAAGGCTTGAAGACAACCTTATGTGCCTCCTTATGAAGTAGAATTAGTCCCTGTGGATATGTGAGAGGAGGAACTGCATGATTTCCTCTATCTTCCTAAAATGTGACAACTCATAGAGTTGATTTATGCTCATGATTACCATTTTATCTTAGATTGAGACATCAAATAGTGCTACACCTTTTGTAGTATTAGCCTCTATGTCTAACACCCAGTCTTGTGTTAGGTCTTGTGCATTGCTTGAAGTGTGATGGATATACTCTTTTAGGTCGAAGTTATGTGTGAAAGATGCCTATTTTTCTCTCATCAAGACCTCTTCAGGAAACTACATTCCTAGTATGAAATCTTCTCAAATGCCTCTAGATCAACTTTGATAATGCTTACTCCCTCTACTAGGGGTGTTTTTATTTTTATGGCAATGACTTCTATTACTATTCATGTTTTTCTACATTTTTTTTGCACCTGTTGTGTTCCTGAACTCATCTACTTTTTCCCCAACCTAAATCTGATGGTGTTAAAACATGGTCTATTTATCTTGTCAAATCCTTTAATATTTGTTATCTCTTTTCACAATCATGAGTCTTTGATTGTGTGTACAGATTTCAAGTTTCATGTGTCACAAATGGTGGCATCGATGTAACTTTACTTTTTTGTTGCCTATTTTTCACCCAATTCATGCCCCCTTACTTTCTTATGCTAATCTCACAGGGAATGCAGTTCATTTACTTATATAATCATTCGCTTTTAGCATCTAGGGGTGCTCAAAGTCTCACTATATGAAGGTCTTCTTGCTTCAGCTCATTGGTTCATTGGTTTTGCTCTGGTTTTCTATTTTTAATTCAAATTATCATAAGGTTTATAACCAGATGTAGTTAGTTTTTCATTGTTTTATACCTCTACTCTCATCTACCACCTTAATTATGGTTGATTAATGGCATGCCAGTGCCTATAATCCTTGGGATTCACTATGACCCATGAAATATATAAAAATATGATATTATTTGTGAATTTAATGTGGATCTTTGTGCCTTCACTACCACCTTATTAACTTATTCCAATAGCTTTTTTATGAAGTGAAGTGTAGTTCAAACAGTCACTTCCCAATTTGCTTTTGGTGGATGCCATCTTTTCTTGATGATCTTATTTTACACGTTATTCACTTGGCATGACCATCACCTTCAATATGGTAACTTGGGTGTAGCACCTCGTATGTGCATGATTCATCCTACTTTGTCCCATTCCTTTACCTTTTATGCTTCTATTTCAAGCACGCTTGTGTATCTTAGTTGATTTCACTGCACTTTTATCTTCTTACCTTAGCCTTTCTTACCCCATAAAAGTCCTTTGCACTGGCCCTCCATCATGAAATTCTCATATGATCTCTTACACATACTCATGGTGCACAACTTCACTCTATCAATTGCATATTTATACCTTGTGTGCCTATCATTATTCACATATACTCTACATTCGGTGAGCTCTATGCACCCAAAAACATAGGTGTCTAGCTATAGGTTCTTAGGAAAAACCCTTTCTTGACTCACCGACTCACCCAATTAGTATTATTCTTAGAAGTGCCAAACTAGCCCTTCTATGGGCCTAATAATTCCTCACTTCTTGAATCTTATGCATGAAGATCTGGTGTGTCTTATTTCTAACACTAGCAAACTTCATGTTTCCATAGCTTAGGTGTTTGGTTTTAAGCACTTGGAGGGTGGCCATGATAAAATCACCTAAATGTAATTATGTGTGAAAGCACAAGAACCATTTTACAAGTAGCCTCAATGTACCACTTATTTACTCACCACATCAAAATTGCGAACAACACACATTAACGAAACTTATTTGGCTTGCACCAAACTTTACTTTGGTCGCTGAATATATCCAACTCATGACTAGGTTGTTGGTGTTTGATAACACAAGCATCACTCTATTGTTGATACAACTTTAATCGATTCCCATTGAAATGTCTAGGGACCATTTCACCTAACAACATGCATAATTTGCATAGACCAGTATATAAAATGTAATGGATGACATATGGGCCCATCTAGCTTATCTACAACTTGCCTCAGTTCTTGATATACTTGGATTCAGAGATCAAAACTAATGCACCTTATATTAGCACCTCATGCTTTATATGCTTATCATGCTAGACCTTATGGTATGCCTTCTCTATCTGTTGGCTTGACCTTGCTTGGGTGCGCACCTCATCTGAGTGCTCTAGGTCCTCTAGCCTTCCATTTAGTGATTCTTGGTTATCTAATTAACCAATGCATGTGATGCATAATGATGTCACTAAAAAATCCATCATTATAATCACCTCAATGAAAAATACTAGTTCAAATAGTGTGGCCTTGTTTAGGTGCTTCTAGGTCATGTGATATGCCCATAACACTACTAACACTAGATCATCTTAATATTTATGACCAATGTCACATATATTGGTGAGTTATATCCCCATGATCTTGTTGAATGCCTCAGATTTGCCATTCACTTGGGGATGGTAAGGCATTGTCTTATGGTGTGCCATCATCTATTCTATTAGTAAGATCCACACAATTTCATTAATAAATTTTGTGCCCCTATTGCTAGTCAAGATGAGTGGGCACTCATAATGTCTTATGATGTTCTCCCATGTGAACCTTGTATCTGTGATAGCTATATAAATTTTGGCTGGCATGGCCTTATCCTACATGGTGAAATAGTCATTGGTAGCTAGAAAGTACCTCATGCCTTTGGACAATGCAATGGGAGTAATTGGTCTAACAAAGTTAATGGCCCATTTATTAAATGGTTCTTGGGGAAGAATGGGGATGAGAGGCATCTCATCCTCATGTTTGTGCTTCCCTATGCATTGACATATGTCACACACCTTGGCATAATCCTTCACATCTTAAAATAGTATTGGCCACCACAACCTTGAATGCAACACCTTGCACACTGTTGCATCTCCTATGAAATAACTTATTGTTATTCCTTTGTGCACCTCATGTAGGATGGAGTCCCTTTCATGCTCTAAGGCACATCAACCTAAAACTTCATCTTGGCCTAGTTTATACAGTTCCTCGCTAATGAGCTGGAAAGGAGAGGCATGAACTATGAGCTATTTATTTTCTCTAGTTGCCATTGTTTGGGGCACATATCCAGATGTAAGAGAATTTCCTATCTCTACAAAGTCCTTAGGGGAACATTGGATTCTATAAATTTGTGCATCTAACATATCATCCTTAATAGGCATTTTTGCATCTCCATAGTCTATATGATAAAAATGGTATGGGCCCAACTTCTATTTTATAGGCTTGATAATAATGGAAAACTAGAATTCTTGAAACAAAATGATCCATCTACAAATATGCCCGTAGAGAATGGGCTTATTCATCATGTACTTCAGTGCCTTGTATTCTATAAAGAAGATGAACAGGGTCACAACAAAATATTATCTAAATGTTTTAGGGCATAAACCATGGTAAGTGCCTCACATCGATTGTGTTATAATTATGCTCTACCTTTGTTAATTTTATGCTAGTGAATGAGATGGGGTGATCCATTTTGCCTTCAACAAGCTATGCTAGGATTATACCAATTGCAGATCTAGATGCATCAACATGGACATGAAATGGGGCCATCTAGTTAGGAAATTAAAAGATAGGTACACTAGATAATCTAAGCTTCAAAGTCTCAAATGCATCCTCTTGTGCTTCACCCTAGTAGAACAAGCCATCCTTATATAAGATCTCTTCTAGAAACACTGTAATCTTTTCATATCCATTTATAAACTTTCTATAATACCCATATTGGCCAAAAAGGTTGCAAATGTATTTGTTTGTGGAAGGAGTCTGGAGATGAATGATGATTACAATCTTCACATGATCGATGAGTAGACCATCTTTATAGATGATGTGCCCAAGCAGAGTTCCAAATGGTGTCACAAAGATGCACATGTTTAAGTTCAAGGATATATGAAGATGCATGCACATATCAAGCATTAGGAATAGGTTATCAAAATGGTCCTTCATGAGGCCATACACCATCCAATCATATAGGTAAACTTGGAAGAACTTGTAGATAAATTATTTAAACATGGTGATCACCACTTTGGAGAACATGGGTGGCACATTGTCTAGAGGGCATCACATTATAAGTAAAACAACCCCATTAAGTTGAAAAGGTTATTTTGGGCTTGTCCTCCTCCTCAATTTGGACTTGGTGGTATTTATATAACCCATTAGTGAAGGTGTAGATCTCATAGCCTATGATGCCTTCTAAGACTTCATTGATGAATGAAGTCAGGAAGGGGTCATTGAAGCAAGTGGCATTCAACATTTTATAATTGACATGAATGTGAATGCACACATACTTCTTGATGATTATCATCATTGGGCTCACCCACTTAGAATTTTACATAGGGTAAATGACCCATGTAGCCAACATTGCATCGATATCTATTTTAACCTTGGCACAGAGGTTTGATTCATTATGTAGGGGCACTTATTGACCATTCTTGCACTATCAATTATCTTTATGCTCATATTCCCAAGGGATGGGTGGGTTCCCTTCATATCCTAATAAGTCTTGGGTAACAAGTCTTATAATTCATTAATGATATCTATGATGCGTGTCAGTTCTACGTTAGACCAATAGGCACGTAGAGTAGCCATCTTTGTCTCTCCTTCCATGATGATGTCCACTTTGATGGTCTTTAATGGCATGTGGTATGGTTCATTCTTTTTATTGGTATGAGTCCTCAACTTTACAAGTTACCTCCATTGTCTCTATACAAATATGAGTGGGGTCTTCTTTGTTGGGAGTGCTATCATCTACTTGGCATACAAGCTTTCTTTTATTGATTAGCATTTTCTAGTAGTGCTCATTCCAAGTTTCATCATCTTATTCACTCAAGTCATTGTTGAACATTTGTTCTTCAAATAAATTCAAGAATTCTATCCCTTTTTCCATGAACATGTCTTTTAGATTCTCCTTGAGGATGGTTGTGTCCTCAAACACTGCCCTCTGAATTATTTGTAGTGGCTCGATCAATTCCAAGTTCTATGAAGAAAAGGAGAAGGTGTGCAAAAAATTCTCTTTAATGACATCCTAATTGGTTGACTCTTGGTGCATCTCATTAACCACATATCATTCTCATTCCCATGTCTTTAGATCTCTGCAAAAGGCTTGCACCCATGAGTTATTTGGGGTAGTCACACCATAGTCAGTCAATGTCTCTTTGCATAGGTGCATATGCACCATGGGATCAGAGTCGCTAGAGTATGTTGATATATACAAATCCTCAGTAATCCTCTTGAATCTAGTGAAAATGGCTACTTTTACCTTTGGCCAGGTTGGCAATTTAGACTTTTATGTTGTCCACCAATGCATGACGACGCTTCTCAAGGTATACACTAGTGTGACCATTCTATCTATTTCTTTGGGGATGAATCATTCAAGATCATGCACATAATTTTCCACTAGGTTACTCCCTTCAAAATTTTGGAGTGTTGAAAGCTTACCTTTTCTCAAGCAGAGTACATTTTTTCCTCTCATCCTATTGTATGAGACCCATCATTTCACAGTGTGATCGATCTGGTCCGAATTAATCCTCATAAGCTTTGGTGCTTTTGCATACACCAGGAAACATCTATGACTAGTGAACTCATAAGACCTTTTGACCCATTGATGACAAGTGACATCAATGGTGTATAAGCCTGACTTCCCATCCTCCTAAAAGAGTAATCTTTTGATCAAAAGGGTTGAGATTCTCGATGCCTTGCACCATGATGTTATATATATGGTTGATTTCATCCTTCAGATCAATGTTCTCTACATAGGGGGGTCTTTGGTCACTTGAGAGGGGAATCACTACCCTTTCCTTTCCATTTTCAAATGTCATATTTCACTTCTTGAAGCACATATAAACATTGTTTACATAATACCATGGCCTTCCCATAAGCACTGCATAGTTATCTTATTCAACTAACTCAATTACCTTGAAGTCAACATGGAATTTGGAACCCATAATATCTACAATGGTTCCCTTATGAGTTATGATTTCTTGTGCTCATGTCTTGTTGGCAATGAAGAGTACATGGGGAGAAGGCCTCAAGGCTAGCCTACCCATCTTTTCCATATAATTTTGGTCAGGATATTGACCTCAATTCCTATGTTGATAAGGACCATGTACATGACCCATCCGTCAATGGTGGTGTTTACCAAGAGTTCTTGGTCATACTCCTTATTCATTGTATGCCTAACCTCACATGCCCTTTCATTGCATGGCATGGTAACTTCAACTGATCATTGTCTTGCATATTCTAGAAGTAATTTGTTTTATCAGAGCAAAATCCCTTATATTTTTAGGAGGTGAAATATCTTCATTAGCTCTTGTACTTTATCCTCTTGGACATACTTATTTTTATGAGAGGTGATAGTTCGTGCCTCTAGGTCTCACATCATTTGGAGTTCTCCTTGTAGGTTTTGGATCACACTCATAGCTTGTTTTCATACATATTTTTGGCATGTAGGGTCTGGATAAGGTGAAACTTTGGGTTCTAACTATCTAATGTGCTTAGTGTGGATTAGATCCACATATTATAGGCAAAACTCTAGTACTAGAGCATCTAGTGGTTAAGTGGTGATTCCACTTCAAGTAGTTGCCTACACTTTAATAGACTCTATACACACTAGCTGCACCTTTGGAGTCTATTTCACCTCTTTATAATCTTCCCTGAACATACCTATACCATTTTTGATGTTGTCCTTACCTTTGGTTAATTTTTTTTATAATTTATGGAATTCCTCAACCTTATTTGTTCCTCAATAATACCCACATGTTGGATATGTATGGTAGTCACACTGATAGTGCTTAATCAAACCACACATGTAACATGATTATGGTGGGAACCTTCCTCCACCACATCACCCTATATCACCTCTTTCCATCCCATAGTTTTCATTCTATTATCCCTAACCCTCATTTCCTTGGGATCCTTACCCTCTTGATGCTATTATTGCTTGTCATGCACCTCCCCCTATGTTTTCATGCATCTCATCGATTATGTGGTAATCAATTGTGGTATGGGTATGATCATCACATAACTAGAAATAGGTAGTTATGATTACCTATTTGGTGCATTGTAACAAAGGGTAGTTAACAACATCATGTGTCTTGCAATAAAATTCATAACTAAGAAGTAGTGTGCACAAATTTTTTTTAGGGTATCTATTTCTATTATGGCCTTTTATCTCATAATCAGTGGAAAACAACCCACTTCAAGCATCTTACGATGAACTAGTGGTCAAATTTTGTAATTGGGAGTGCATAAATAAAATTTGTGCATCCATGAAAGCAATAATTCATGTATTGATACTCCTAACTAACTCTAATCTAAGCACTACTTCAAGTGCTTCTTGAGGGTCTATGAATTTTTTTTATGTATAGTGTCATTCTAAATGGTACTAGCAATCCTCCAATGAACCATTTCACATTCTATGAGGGGTGAATATCATAAGGTATATTAGATATGGTTATGTCCTCACAAACCCTAGTACAAACTAAGTTAGTACATCCATCTTGCATAGGGGGACTATCTTGTTGTTCTTGAACACCTAGATGTTGTTCTTCCATTTCATGGAGAGGTTGTTAGTGTGTTTATGAAAAGACAAATGTTTCATGGTGCCCTCATCATAACATCCACTAGAGGAGAACTCAAAAGTCGATGTGGCCTACATTTTATCTCACCCTTCTTCACCTATGCATCTAGATGGTCCATTGCACTAGCACTCATTATGACCTCTACCTCCACACCAAACACCTAGAGGCAGATGTAGTGTATGACTCACCAATAGGCCATTAAACCTTCTTAATTCCTTAGATTTCCATTGGAAAATCTTGGAGGTTTTGCTCATTTTCCTCACACAAAATAGACCTATTTTTCTATTTTATGTCTACCACGAGTTGGTAAGAGTTAGCTAAGCATAGATTCATGTTTTTGGATTTTTGGTTTCTCCTCAGACCTACTCATTGTACTTTTGAATCAGTATACACTTGCTAATGGTTTTTTAATCTCTTTAAAAACTATGCATGATCAATGGCTCCACCCCAAGCTCTTTTTTTCATATCTAACTTGATGATGTAAAGTGGAGGTGATGTAAAACTTACTCTTATCCTTGCTAAGTCAAAACCTAATTCTTATCTAATCACATTTTGATAAATCTAGCTTAAAATCATTTTAAAATTAGCTATTTTTTAATTACAATTTTTAAACAACAGTTTTATTTTGCCTTAAGTGACTTATTTTTTGTCCATGAGCACATTGACGTAAGAAGAAGTGGTATTTTTGACTTAGGTTAATTTGAAGATGACCACAATTTCATGTCAATTCCAACAAGTGGTTACATGGCATGCTTGGTGTTTAAACCCACAGTGAATTTAAATTTTTTATGCAAATTTAATTAAATAGGCCATTAATGATGAAAAATGTATTTTTCGATAACTTTTGAATGATAACTAGGAATTGAGTGTCACTTTTTTCAAAAGTGTAGGTTTTTTTATCATCCTTCCATTGGTATACTTTGTTTTATAAAATGCATTAAAATCATAAAGTGCCATATTCAAGGGGGTCATAGCCCCACTACTTTCTATATTGTACTTCATGCACCTATTTCTCACATGAGAATGTATTTTTGGTAGTGTCCTACATCCCCATTTTTTAGCGTTGATTATCCCTTACCACTACAACATTGATTTCTCACTTGGACTCATTCTCAACTATGCCCAATGCCCCATTCATAAGTGTGATTCAAGGGTTGATTTTAGTTTGTACCATGTAGTATTACACTTCTTTGGTGTCTTATCATAGTCGTGATGACTCCATAGGAGTAAGGTTGATTCTACACTAGTGGTTCTTTTTAAAAATGCCAAATATGCTTCATTATGTGGTTACATTAAACATTTGGTCACACACAAGAATAATATTCCATTTCTATATGGATAGATTCCTTAACCCACTAATCCTATTTTGTTTGATATGTGGTATAATACTTGTGACAAGGTTTTTTCCAATTTAATACTACATATTTCCATGGATCTTCATCACACCTCCATCATACCTCCTCCTCCTCTTCCTATTGTCTCTTTTGAGACTATTATACTCTCACCTCATGCTTGTATTTCTTGTGAGGATACATCCATTATGGATAGTTCTCTTCCTTATATCGATCCCCCACTATAGGACACAATTCTACTAGACATTAATTCTCTAAATGTAGATTCCACATTTGTTCTTGTACAGATTATTGCTATTCTAGAGCCTTCAAAGACTGGCATTTCAAAATACTTTAATGATTTTAGTAAGAGTATACATGTTGAGTGTATCTATGAATCTTATGTTATTGTAGATAATTATCTTATAGATCTAAGAGCTTCATTTGCAGACTAGTCTTCAGTTTTGACAGTTGTTCTTTCCTCTCCTCTTCTCATGGACATTCTTTCAGGGAATGTTACATGTCTAACTCCTTCTCTAGTTGTTCTCTTCACTTGATTTTAGGATTCTTCTTTGCCATATTATAGTATTAGTCATGTGTCACTTGATGATACTTTATCACATTCGAGCATTAGCAGGGAGACATTTGATTATTTTCTAGAGATTTAAATCATGATTCCTATCTACATTCCACTTGGATGGGAACTCAATAGTTTTATAGATAATGGTTTATTTATTCTAAAAAGAAGAGACAACATTTATTGTAGAGGAATCTACTATGGCATTCACCATGCGACATTATATGTATACCTTCTCTCTCTTCTTTGTGGAGGCACAAATACTTCATATTTTTTAGGATATTGAGATGATCACTATGTAATTGGGTACCTCATCAGTCCTCATTGCTAGGACTCAATTTTAAAACCCACCTAAGGTATGCTTAGGGGGGTATTGGAGTGGGGATTTCTAATCCTAACTTCTCTTCTTTGTCTATTATTTTTTGGGAGGGAGTTTTTTTCCCACTGGTTTTTCTCCTTTTACTCCACTTTTTGAGAGTTACATTGTACATGGATACCTCAACAGGGCTTGTTGCTAGGACCCATATTTTATTTTTCATCCACCTAAGCTACCCTTAAGGGGAGGTGTTGGTGTAGGATATTTATTATTCCATTTAATTATTAGATAGATAATACCTACACGTGTAGTTTTAGCTTACTTAGATTTGATAAGAGGTTAAGTGGGTGAGAGGGTGAGTTTCACCTAGAGTTCTACCTAGAGTTTAACTGAGTGCCACTTTGAGCTCCCTTATGATTTCTATAGTGAGTTACACTTAGGCCCTCAGTGAGATATCTTATAAGTTAACCCCCCCTACTCTTTTATATTCCTCTTCACTCGGCTATTGTAATAGAACAAATAATTCATAAGAAAGGTAGTTTAAAACATCAAGTAATTATTGCACATCTTATTTCATATTTATGAATACAAGTAGGTTATTATTGAAGAATTCTTTGTGTGCTCACTATATGAAAAGATCACCTACTTGCTTATTCTGACTTGGAGATAGGGGATACCCTTGTCTAATACCCTGAGAGGATTTTAAAAAAAGTATCAGTTCTATGTTGAATAGGACTAAAAATCTAGGGCTTGAAATGCAATTAAATATCTAGCTGTCTAAGTCCTTGGAAAAGAAGAAACTTTCAAAGGTCTTCATAAAAAACTGTCAACAAACGTTGTCATAAGATTTGATAATGTCTATTTAGGAATAATACCATTATTATGTCCTACCACTAAATTGTGGATGATTTTATGGGTGATTATGACACCATCATCAATGAATATTATAGGAATAAAACCTCTCTGTTCACTATAAATCAGGGCATCTAACATGACTTTGAGTCTAAAGGAGAAAGCCTTGGATATGATTTTGTTTACAATGTTGTAGAGTGAGATAGGTATGTAATACAAAAATGATACTTTCACCTCACCCTTAATATTTAGGTTTATGAAATTATAATTGATTTTCAACCCAATTTTCTATTTATTCTAGGATTATTCCACCATTTCCACAACTTCATCCCACACAATGTCCCAAAATTATTGGATAAAGTGGAAGGAAAGCAATCATTCACTGAATATTTATATTTACCCATAAATAATAAGACCATATTGACTTATTAAATAGAGAAAGGTACCAAAATCATATTATTATAACACTCTATCATAGTTTGAGGGATGCATCTAAAGTTTCTAAATTGTGCCTAGAAATCAGCTGCCTTAGTACTAACTAGAAGCTCCTTGACACATGGTACTATATTCTCCCAAATTTTAGAGTGCCCCTCTAAATTTATCTCATCTCTTTCTATGATCAAAGAGATGTGATTGGTATTTCATCACACTTGCATTAAATTATGAAAAAACAATTATTATCATTGTCCTTGAGCCACATCTCCTTGGACATAATTTCTAGAAGACTTCCTCCCTAGTGTGAATATTTGCTAGTTCAATCATAAAATACTTTTCACACATAAAAAGGCCTACATCCTTGCCACTATTTAATGAAACATGGTTAATGGGTGCTAGTTCACCTCCACCCTTGGGATTTCCTTGAATATGTTTTTGAAGGTGTCTTTGTTCTAAGATTTTTAAGGCAAACCTTAATATAATGGAGTTTTCTACTTAAAATATATGAATTTGTGCCTTTTACTAGAGGTATTTTAGACCACAATTTATTAATCAAAGTAGTCAGGGAGGGATCCTTAAGATACATCATTTTGAACTTGGAAGGTAATTTTGAATGAGCTTTATTTTATAATATTGTAAGTTTTTAAGAGCATGGTCAGAACTAATTGGTAGACTATTGCTCTCAATCCCCCAATACACGTACAAAAAATTTGGGAAGACTGTAAAATGATACATCTTCTCAGCAATATTGTTGATCCCTAGTGGTTTATTTATCCTGGAGAACCAACCATTTTTTGGGATGATGTCAATCAAACTCGTGGTTTCCTTAAAACTCAATAAGTAATTTTGTGTCATGTCCCCTTTTTTGTGGACATTGAAAGACTTGATGATTAGCTTATTATTTGACCTTAGTAGGCTAATCGGATGGATAGAGGGTCATAATGGAGATTGGCTTGACTTTGATTCACAGGATTTCTACATTTGATTTTCATTCAGGTTATTTCAGACACATTGGGCCTGAGCTCCTATTATTTAGAGATATTTAACATGCAGTAGAGCACCCTTGTTTTGATATAATCATGTGCATAATCACTCCCTGATTCACCAGCTTCAGACGGTTCGAGGATCCGACATGTATCGAGGGAGATATTAATATTTGATTGATTTAATCAAATATTAATTATTTGGTCTAATTTTAAATTAGATATTAATTAATTAATTATTTGGTCTAATTTTAAATTATATATTAATTAATTATTAATCATTAATTATTTGGTCTAATTTTAAGACCCCAATTCTAATTTAAGAATTGGTCTAATTTTAAGACCCTGATTCTAATTTAAGAACCCCAAGTTCTAATTTGAGGAAATCTAATTTTAGAAAGCACACCTTTGGAGGGTATAAGGGTTTCTCATGGGGGAGATTATTTTCAGACATTGATTATTGATTATTGATTTTGAAGAATTCTTCTATGAAGACTGAGCCAAGGGTTCCAGGATTCTATTTGCAGTGGAGAACGTCAACTCTTCATTGTGTGCGATTTAGAGGCTGTGAAATATCAGCTGATCTATTTCCAATTTGAGAGATAGCTTCATACAGAGGTTATCACAGTATTTCATGTATTTTGAGAGATAACTTCATATAGAATTCATAAAGCTTTCCAGGTATTTTCTTTATTCAGTTTTGATTCAAGAATTATCCAGATATAGATCTTTTGTATTAGCCCATAATTCTACAGATCAGGATCAAGCATACAGGTTGTGCTATATCAGCAGCCGTATGAAGTCTGTACAGATCCATGAAAATCCATACACATTAATAGGAAGTTCAGGCACTGACATCAGCGAACAGAGACCTACAGAGACTGACATCGGTTGACATATCACCGACGTCGGCAAGTTAACGACTACAGGTCAACCGATGACGGTAGTATAATCGACATCGGCGACTATGCTTTTTTCACAGCAGGCTGAGACGTACCAGATCTAGATTTCTTTCCCAATTTATAGAATATTCAGGCTATTAAGGCCGTATTTTCAATATTATTTGTATACTTGACAGAGGACCTCTATTGTAAGCATATGAGCAAATAAATAAGAGATTATACTGTGATTTATTTATCAATTTGAAGATATTTTGTAGAAATATAGATAAACAATTCAGAGCTTTTGTTTTGGTATCTGAAGGGATATTATAGTGGTATCAGAGCCAATGTCTTGCCATCCTGTTGGGTAGTTTGGGTAGGTTGAATCAGCGAAGTATCCATGATGTCTTCAGGTACTCAGAAGTAGTGGGACAAGGATATGAAGAAGTTGAAACAAGGTTTGAACCAGTTGGTTGAAACCCAGAGGAGGATGAATGAAATTCTTTTAGATCCTACATTTGAAGACAAATTAGTATGATATATGGTATCCATTCATAAAAGGTCCACATCACAAAATAGAACGAAGGAGAAACAAGAGGTCTCTACAGAGGATATGAGGGCAGCCATGGGGAATGAGTTGTCTATATCAGCTTTGCAAGAAGTTCCACTTGAGACTTCTACATTAGAGACCAGCATAGAGCATGCTAATGATATGGATAATAAGAGTATGGATTCTTTGCATGATCATATTGCTCCTTCATCTTCACATGAAGAACATCAAACATGGACAGGTATGGAAAGGACCAAAAATTTATGTGATATGTCGTCACAAAAGGCCAAGGAGGCTAGATTAGTGGCTGCCAATGTGAGATAGCATCTTCAAAACATAAGGAGATAGAAAGGACTTACAACAGGTTCTTCTTCTGATGACTTACAGCGAGATCTACAGGAGTCACAATTTTAGTCAGAGGAGGTGACTGTGGAGTTGGATCATTTGCGGTCTTCACCAGCCCCAGATCTAGTACAGGGAGACATTAATGCATCTTTAGGTAATGATTTATCTACATTGTCTTCACAGGTAGGAGTAGTTGAGGATGTTATAGAGGAGCTTTGTCATAAAGTGAGTTCAGCTCAGGTGTTAGACAGCGAGGATGAGTCTGATGCTTACATTCAGTGTGTGGAGGTATACTCTGAGGTTAGTACATTGAGTATTGGTGATGAGTATGTTTCTGTAGCTATTGATGAGGAGCATGTTGTTGAGGCAGACACACATGTTCAAGATTTAGGAGTACCTGGGCCAGATGAGTTTGGGATACCAGTGGAGTCGAGTCTCCAAATTGATTCTTCTCACATAGTTGACAGTGTGGTACAGTTGATAGTGCCACCTTTACAGAGGGATCAGTTATGGGATGGATTGGCACCATCTCTTGCAGATGGAATTGGCAGTTTGAGTTGTCCATTCTACTTGGGTTATGATGCTTTGAGAGTTTGGTTCTCATGTGTTCTTGACTATGGCAGTTGTGCTCTTAGAGTTTGGTTGAGTTGCATTCACCAATTTGATTATGGGTTCTTCTTTTTTCTACTTCTGATGATATTGTAGGTACTTGCATTGATTTACAGCAGTGCAGAGCATAACTACATTTGGGATCTAGGTGGATCAAGTGGTTCATTGTTCTGAGATTGCTTGGGGACAAGCAATTTTTGGAGGGGTGGATTGTCATGTCCCCTTTTTCGTGGACATTGACAGACTTGATGATTAGCTTATTATGTGACCTTCGTAGGCTAATTGGATGGATAGAGGGTCATAATGGAGCTTGGCTTGAATTTGACTCACAAGATTTCTACATTTGATTTTCATTTAGGTTATTTCAGACACATTAGGCCTGAGCTCCTATTATTTAGAGATATTTAACATGCAATGGAGCACCTTTGTTTTTATATGGTCATGTGTAGAATCACTCCCTGATTCACCAGCTTCAGACGGTTCGAGGATCCGACATGTATTGATGGAGATATTAATATTTGATTGATTTAATCAAATATTAATTATTTGGTCTAATTTTAAATTAGATATTAATTAATTATTAATTAATTAATTAATTATTTGGTCTAATTTTAAATTAGATATTAATTAATTATTAATCATTAATTATTTGGTCTAATTTTAAGACCCCAATTCTAATTTAAGAATTGGTCTAATTTTAAGACCCTAATTCTAATTTAAGAACCCCAAGTTCTAATTTGAGGAAATCTAATTTTAGAAAACACACCTTTGGAGGGTATAAGGGTTTCTCATGGGGGAGAGTATTTTCAGCCATTGATTACTGATTATTGATTTTGAAGAATTCTTCTATGAAGACTGAGCCAAGGGTTCCAGGATTCCATTTGCAGTGGAGAACGTCAACTCTTCATTGTGTGCGATTCAGAGGCTGTGAAATATCAGCTGATCTATTGCCAATTTGAGAGATAGCTTCATACAGAGGTTATCACAGTATTTCAGTTCTTTTGAGAGATAACTTCATACAGAAGTTGTCACAGAGCTTTCCAGGTATTTTCTTTATTCAGTTTTGATTCAAGAATTATCCAGATATAGATCTTTTGTATTAGCCCATAATTCTACAGATCAGGATCAAGCATACAAGTTGTGCTATATCAACGGCCGTACAAAGTCCGTACAGATCCTTAAAAATCCGTACACATTAACAGGAAGTTTAGGCACCGACATCGGTGAACAGAGACCTACAGAGACCGACATCGGTCGACATATCACCGACGTCGGCAAGTTAACGACTACAGGTCGACCGACGATGGCAGTATAACCGATGTCAGTGACTGTGTTTTTTTCACAGCAGGCCGAGACGTACCAGATCCAAATTTCTTTCCCAGTTTGTGGAATATTCAGGCTATTAAGGCCGTATTTTCAATATTATTTGTATACTTGACAGAGGACCTCTATTGTAAGCATATGAGCAAATAAATAAGAGATTATACTATGATTTATTTATCAATTTGAAGATATTTTGTAGAAATACAGATAAACAATTCAAAGCTTTTATTTTGGTATCTGAAGGGATATTACAGTTTGTGATTCCATCTCCTTTCTTACCCTTCCTTGATTATCAGCATTGTATTTGGTGTAATTGAAATCACCCCTATAACAAATCATTATCCGAGTTAAAGGATAATCTACTACTAAATTTCCTCCCAAACTCAGGATTTTCAAGCCATCGAATTCAATCCATACACATTAAATAGAAAAAAAGATATGTTAGAAGAAAAAATAGTTACCTTGCACACTTGCCAATGAGCCCCCAAAGTAAAAGTATCTATAGGATATTTATATGGGGCCCATATAATCACCATTACCGAAGAACCCCTATGGAGTCAAAAGATAACCCCCTCTATCTATTCTAGTTTCAACTCATCAAAAACTCACCTTCCATCTTACTAAGCTTCATTTCCTAAATTATAAATACATTAAATCACATATCTTGTAGTTGATGCCATACCAAAAGTTTTTTTTGGAGGCATTGCTTAGGTCCATAACATTCCAAGATATGAGTTTCATTGCTTCTTAAGAGGGCCTTCCATTTCTCACTTAAAAATGATGATATGAGTTTCGTTTCTTCTTGATATTTAATGAATGTGTGATTAGGGATAATGAGGGATGATGAGGGAGTGATTAGGGATGATTAGGGACAATGAGGGATAATTAAGGAAGATAATGGAATGACTAGTGATGATTAGGGATGATGAAGGTTGATGAAGGAGTGATTAAAAATAATAAGGGATGATGATAGAAAATGAGGGAGTGATTAGGAATGATGAGGTACAATTAGGACCAATGAGAGAGTGACTAGGGATGATAAGGTATGATGATGATCTTTTATGGATTGATTAGGTATGATGAGGGATGAAGAGGGTCGATGTAAGAGTGATTATGGATGATTACAAAGTTATTATGGGTAATTAAGGATGATGAGGGAGTTATTAGGTATGATGAAGGTTAATGAGGGTGTAATTAGGGATGATGAATGTTTATGAGTGTGTGATTAGGGATAATTAAGACTATTGAGGAAAATATTATGGACAATGGGGGATGATGTGAGAGTGACTAGGGATGATCAAGAATGATAAGGTTTTGTGAGGGAGTGATTATGAATAATAATGGATGATTAGGGATTGATGATGGATAATGAGGTATTTACTAGGGGATGATTAGAAATGATGAAGACTAGTGAAATTATAATTGTGGACAATGAGGTATAATGATGAATAGCAAAGGTTAATGAGAGATGGATTAAGGATGATGAAAAATGATGAGGGGGTGATTATGATGATGAATGATGATGACTAATGATGATTTATGTGCTTGACCCCTCTCTCCATATGGTTTGGGGAGAGGAATATAGTGATATAAGTGATTTTGATATTACCTTCATAAAATAGGGTTTGAAAATATAGACCTCAACCCTAATTCATAATAGTATCAGTTGTGGTAGTGGTAGTGTCTTATGTGAATTTAAAATGCTAGAAGATGACTTTATTATATGACTTTGGAATAATGTATGAGATAGGAATTGAAACATTCATGGATTGAATCATCTATCTAACATTTGTTTTAGATTAAATGTATCATTTTAAGATAAATTTTAAATGGTGTTCTAATTCATTTTATTTTGAATGGATTTTACTATGGGTACTATCTAAAATCATGTCTGGTATAAGTTACAATATCATGAATACGTGACGATTTCATGTATGAATGACTATATACATATGTATAGTAATTGGTATGCAAAACATGTCATGTATGAGTGAATGTATCATGACTACATGTATGCTACAAGTTTCATGCTATAGGGCAGTCATTTATGCATATTGAGATACCCATTGATTGAAAATCCCGAAAATAATTTAGGAATTTTCCTTTAATCTTTTTTCTCAATAATCCCTAGTCACTCCTTTCTTTATATAGGTGAAAATTGCCTGTATATTTCAAGATATGGCTTGGTCAATTCCCCTCTCCTTTATTTATGTAGTGATAACACCTCCTCTTCTAATTTTCAATCATCCATTAATAATGCCTCTTATATTCTATCCCCTAATCTGGTAATGCCCCCTCTATTAATTTTCAAGCATGGTAATGCTCAGGTAAGATAGATATGGATAGGATTAGATACATGTATTCACTATCAAGATATGGATTGGGTATTAAATTGGGTAGGGCATACTCAATTAGGTAGGGCATATTCAAGTAAATAGGTAATAATCAAGTAGGTATGGAATAAATTATAGGTAGGTAGGGCATACTCAAGTATAAGAAGGTAGGTAGGTCATAATAAAGATCAAGATATGGCTTAGGTATTTAATTAGGGCGTATCCAAGATCAAAATATGGGTTGAGTATTCAATCATCTAGGATATACTCATGTAGGCAAAGTAAGTAGGGCATACTCAACTATGTAAAGTAGGGGATATGATCAATGGTATAGATATATTACATATGTAACACGATTCAAAATTTTGTTTCTCATTCTATCTTCTAATCCTAAAATTTTCAAAACTAAGTACTGAACAAAATGGATTTGGAAAAACTAAATTCTAAATTTTAACTCTTACATCTCTAGAATCGATTTCATAATATGTTGAGTGGACCTAATTTGTTATATTTATTGAAACAAAAAAATATAATTAATTTATATTAAATTTTATATTCTCATATTTCAAATTTATTTTAATAAATATATCCTAATACAAACACAAGCAAATAATTAAAAAAAACAAAAAACATCTTACCAATGGGTGTACACCCTTTCTAATGCATAGGTTATACACCCTTTCCTTTCATTTTTAAAAAGTATTTGCACTTCCTTATAAAAATAAATGTCTTCAAAGGGTCTACACCCTTTTAAAGACATTTTTTATAGATAAATGGGCATAACATTTCTTTCAAAGGGAATAAACCCTTTGAACATTTCAATCTTTGAATTTTACATTTTCCCTTTGAAATTGCTTTGGGTATAGACTTGGAGAGGTCCAAAACAATCCTAAAACTAGCCATGGAGTAGCCCACACGGTGTTTAACAAATTTAGGAGTATTTTTCATCTTTTTTGAAACATCTAATTAGGTAAATTTTATTATTTAAAAAAAATTATATGGGTTTGTAGAGGGGAAGCTTAGGTTTTGAATATATATATTTTTTTAACTTTAAAATATTATTTTTAATTATTAATTAATTTCTACAGTACATACCTTGTTATGGACTATATACATATCTTTAAAAATACCTTTATAAATTTATGACTATTGATCAAAAGTTTATAAAAATTATACCTGACCAATCTATGCATCACTGGACATGCTTAAATAAATTGTTTCCATTATGTTAAGATCAAAAAGTTGTTTTCATACACTTGTAGTTCCAATTTTACAACTATCTTGACTTTCAAACTTATTTTAAAATAATAAAAAAATCCTAACCAATTTTGGACATTTAATCTATCTATATATGGAATTTCATAGAATAATTCATTCATTTACTTCAAAAAAGTCTATCCGTACACATGCAATATCCTTATATTTTCACAAAAAAGTGTCAAGGCATTGTCATAAATGTATCAATTTCACACATTTTATATTCTTATGTTATTGTCTAATTTTTTTTCCATGTTTATCTAAAACTCTCTCTTTAAGTTCAACTATTGCTATTTTTAGAAAAAGAATTTATCTCTTTAATCCCCCCCACTTTTGTCCCCCATTATCTTACATGCACCCATGTGTTGAATAAATTTACTTGTTTTCATATTAGAATGCTTATCCTAGTATGTGGTAATTGGTTTCCATGTCAAAGGGTAAAACCAAAGGATAACTAAATATCATATAGTTCATTAATTACTGAGAATCAATGTCATATAAAACATTGTAATTTATTTAGATAAATTTAAAAAAGAATAGTCAGATAAACTATGTCCTATAATTCAATTAATAACTTTACTACATCATAATTTATTATTCTTTCCACATCAATAATATCATCATCCATCTCCGAATGGGAAAACATTACCATAAAACTACATCTTTGTCAAGATGTCACAATATAAGTTGAGATCACCATTACAACACTGAACAATGAAGAGTGGCGTGATAAAATCAAACTGTGCATTAGAGTTATCCATAGAGGAAAGTCATTGAAAAATCTATCACCCACCCAAGCCACCAAACATTGGGATTCACCACATCAACATCATAGTTAATAATAGTAAATGAAGATGATAAAACACAAAAATTAATTAAAATTTAAACAATAAAATGTAATGAATTTATGCAGAGATATTTTTTTCTACAACATAATGATCAAGAAAAATATTCAAGGTTGGAAAACATCACAACAAATACAGTGTCTGAAAAACCCAAAACAACTTGAGATCAAAGTGTTGTCAAGGAATGTAATGCATGCATAAAAATGAATAGGATTGTCTATAGTTCAAACATTTAAATCCACATGAGACTATATGCCACAAAGACACAAGTCTGGGACTTAACAACCTCTCCCATGCCTTGGTAGAGGCCTCTATGCTAAGTAACTAATAGTGTTGGTAAATCTAATCTAAATATTAGAATCAAAGATCTATTATTATTATTATTATTATTATTATTATTATTATTATTATTATTATTATTATTATTATTATTGTTATTATTATTATTAATATTATTTATTCTACAACATAATGATCAAGCAAAATATTCAAGGTTGGAAAACATCACAACAAATACAGGGTCTGAAAAACCTAAAACAAATTGAGATCAAAGTGTTGTCAAGGAATGTAATGCATGCATAAAAATGAATAGGATTATCTATAGTTGAAACATTTAAATCCACATGAGACAATATCCCACAAAGACACAAGTCTGGGACATAACACCCTCTCCCATGCTTTGGCAGAGGCCTCTATGCTAAGTAACTAATAGTGTTGGTAAACCCAATCTAAATATTAGAATCAAAGATCTGTTGTTGTTGTTGTTGTTGTTGTTGTTGTTGTTGTTGTTGTTGTTGTTATTATTATTATTATTATTATTATTATTATTATTATTATTATTATTATTATTATTATTATTATTCAACCAATCCAAATAAATCATAAATGATGAAAAATAAAAAACATAAATAAGAATCACATAAATGTACATAAAAGAATCTAGCCACTATTTTTATAAGATGTAAAATTCTACAAAAGAGATTTACAATATATCAAAATCACATCCTTTACCAAGGGAATTAAATAAGATGTAGTTACAACTAAACCAATAATAAAAAATCATAGGTCTATATGAATTCAAAATAACAAAAAATGGCAAGACCAATCAAAACACTTCAACACCACCCCTTACACAATAGTAGGTTGCCAAATTTCTTTCCCAATATGTTCTTATCTAGACAAAATTAAATTTATTTATCAAGTATTGTCACTTTTTCCTTTTAATGGAATTGTAGTGAAAAATTTTAGTCTATCATACAAAACACAAGGGAATATTATGGTTTTACATGGTCTTTAACATAACATTCAATCATTTTATTAACTCATTTTGGGACTATACACACTCAGACATGGATGAAATTATGGGCTATAGATCTTAATGACCGGCTAGGAGTCAAACCTAAGACCTTCCAATTGATGCTAGAGCACTCTACCAACTAAGATACTAGCCCCTCTATGGCCAATCCATTATCGATCTAGGTGTGCATTATTTCTAACAAGCGCCCCCCCTCCCCCCCCAATCCCCCCCTAGAGCCAAAATATAGGTGATTGGGGTTCCTAGCCTGACTCTGATACCACATGTGAGTTATAACTCTTATGGATTAGCTAATACTTGAACCTATGACCATCTGTTTTTTGTTAGATTATTCTACCAACTGAACTACTGGCCCTTCTATGGCTAGCCCATTTTTGGTCTAGGCGTGGCTTATTTCCAATAGAAATAAGGGTGCTATTTAATCCCTTATTATAGGATTTTCTAATCATCAACAACTTATCAAGTCAGAGAGTGGGAAAATTACTATATGGTAATCCAATGGTTTGTTTATTCACTTAAATGGGTCTATGTTTCCTTAAGTCAAGAGTCAAATTTTGGACTAGTGATTCAAAATATTTATCCAAAATTGATGGAAATGATGTTCTCTAGTTGAAAACTCTTTAATAGGGTCGTTAGATAGAATTCAAATCCATATGATACTCTTTTAATGTTCAAAGTTGCATTCTACATGGACATATTTCATCCAAAACATTTCAAAAAAGGTCAATAAAGTTTAACCCCACTCTAATACCAATGTGTAGGACACTTATGTGCTACTAAAAAACTAGCTACAATTTTTTGATTTATAAAATTAATTGATCAAATTAAATAGTTACACATGCATGTAGCAAATAAGCCCAATTTGCATTGACACATTCACTAAAAGTTTATATCTACTTGTAATAACTAATATTTATTTTACATCCATAATTAATCATTTTGGATTAATATGGAGTGTCTATTAAGTTAGTCTTATTTTGAAAAACAAAAGGTTATGGTTCTAAGAGTTGTGGGTTATGGCCTTGTTATCATTCCAAATTATAAACTTGATGAGGTTTTTCAAGCCTTCCTCAGTTAGATGACACATGGAGACACCTACAAGTTGTGGTTGGACTTATGGTTGATGTGAATCTCTAAATTTAGGATATCTCCATTGAAGAAAGTGTTGTAAACTTAGGCTTATCTTAGTATCTAAATAAATAATTTATGTAGGTGAAATAGATCCTCTTTATGATAATAAACCAATAATTTTAATTGTTTTATAAAAAATGTTGAATCCAAAGTCAAGATTGTTATTTTAAACTTTTTCACCTATTAGACCTTATTGTGTCTTCATGCATTCTCTCACCTCTAAGACCTGGTAATTCATTAGTGGCACCATTTGAACTTTATACACATGTTTCATGGTGTCTCCTACATGATCTGGAATAGTAAGGTGAGGCTTAGTATCTAAACTCATCTCCATGATTTTATTGACAATCATATTACCCAATCTTGTATAGAGAGTTGTAGGTGATCATTAGTGTTTTTCAGACCCTCATATAAGCCTGGGAATATTGTAGGTCACTTTTGAATGTATTTTTTGTTTTTATATCTCATCACTAACACTCATGCCTCTTAAATATACCTAGTACTTGTCTAGTCACAGTTGAAAACCCTATGAGAGACCCACACCAATGCTGTTAATAGACTACCACCTACAACATAAAATAAACACCATGCTTTTTAGGGGTTTTAGACCCTGTATGAATTGAGGAGATATGAAGGTTGTTTGAAATCTCACCAACATGCTATCAACTAGTTTATGGTTTATGCTTAATGTATCAAGATTCATAGCTTAAGGTTTAGTGTATAGGGACTAGCATTCAGGGTTCAAGGTTTAGTGTTATGGCTTAAGGATTCGGTTATAGGCCTTATTATTTATATTTTATGCTCAAAGGCTTATGATTTATGGATCAAGAGTTTAAATTTTAAGGTTTAGGGCTTGGTGTTTTGGGTTAGGGTTTTGGGTTTATGGTTTCACACATAGAGTTTACAGTTTAAGGTGTAAGATTCAAGTTTTTGGTTTTGAGGGGTTGGTTGAGGGTTTAGAACTTAGTGTTTAGTATTTAGGGTTTGGGATTTAGTTTTTGGGGATTAGGGCTTAGGTTTTAAGACTTGGGGTTTAATGTTTATGGTTTAGAGTTTAAAATTTGGGGTTTGGGGTTTTAGGTTTATGGTTTAGGTTTTAGGGTTAAGAGTTTAGGGATTTAGGTTTAGTGTTTAAGGCTTTTGATTTTCAATTTTTGATTTGGGTTTATAGTTTTTGGATTAAGAGTTAATTTTTAAGGTTTACAGTTTATATTTTATGGTTTTAGGCTTGGTCTTTATGGTTAAGGGCTTACATTTAGGTTTTAGGGTTTAGGATTTAAGATTTTAGGTTTATGGTTTGGGGTTTAGGGCCAAGGGCTTACATTTAGGTTTTAGGGTTTAGGGTATAAAGTATAGGGTTACATATTTTAAGTTTATATATTTAGGGTTAATAGGTTAGGGTTTATGAATTATTATTTTTAGTTTAGGGCTAATGTATTAGGCTTAATGGTTCAATGTTTAGGGCTTAGGGTCTAGGGTTTAGGTATATTATTTAGTGTTCATGGTTCAAGGTTTATGGCTTAGGGTTTGGTGTTTATGGATTAGGTTTCAATGTTTAGGGTTTAAGGTTTAGTGTTTAGGGTTAGTGGTTAATGGTTTAGGTGGAAATCTAGTGCACTAGGGTTATTAGTTGCATTCATGTCCAATATGTGTGACCATATAATGACCACATGAAGATGTCATGTATGAGTGACTGAATACCTACATGTTGTAGCATCTACGTGGTAGATATAATGTATGAATGATTGTATCATTACTATATACATGTTATAGGTTGCATACTTTAGTTTGTTCATTTATGCATATTGATAGACCCATTAATTAAATTTCATTTTCTATGATGAGAACAAGGTTGTTAAGAATATTCCAAGTAAGGATAATAAATTCCAAGTACATTAGATATCCAAATTTGTTGATCAAGTATAAACCTCTTATGAAATTCCAATGTTATTATGTAAACACTATAGATAACTTACAAGTGATTCAAATCATTTAACAGTTAAGCCAAGTCAATATCCTTCCAAGCAAGCATATTAGGCCATCTAGACCTAAAAAGTGGAGTTTCCAATAAAATTCTAATTCTTAAGAAAGCAATAAAGGAAATTAGTTTCTTATCCTTAGAGATAATCTCCAAACATCTTAATAAAAAATTTTAAGAATCCTTTGATGAGCTTATATTAATAACACTTTTTCAAGATGAAACATGCCTATACATAATATTATAGCAGTGCTTAGGACTTAGTCAAATTTTTGGTCACTTTGGTGATCTAATTGGTATATTAAGATTGTGTAAAGACACCTATGAGTCTTGTATCATTGTCTTGATATTTTTATTGAGTTTTTGAATTGAATGAGTCCAAAAATCAAGGTAGATGTAGACCCATTTGTGTCAAGTCCTTAAGAGGTATAATTTGGCCTAATAGGCCTATAAAGGGTAGAGTTGTTATCATCTAAGTTTTGAATTGAAGTTCTTCATGCACTAAGAAGCTCGAGTTAAATAATTGTTGAAACCCTCATACTATTGTTCAAAGAAGTCAAGATGTACAATTTAGTACTTTAGGATTCAAAGAAGGGTTTTTCTTGAAGGTAGATTACTATCTTAGGACTAAGTACCCTATTTTAAGTCATTGAATGTGTCTTTTGATCTGAATACAGAGGCTAAGAATTCAAGAGATAATAATAAATAATAAGGTCATTAGTATTTCAATACCAATACTTAGATGAACTTTTATGATAAACTAAGAGATAATCTATTGTTACAAGGAGATGTAATTGCAAGCAAGTTTATAAAGGACCTTGAAGTAGACTAGCTTGAGTAAGTGAAACACTTAACTTGACACTAGCAGGGAATAGAAAATATCAAGATATGGCTTGTGTATTTAGGTAGGGCATACTCCTTTAGATCAAGCCATGGTTTGGTTATTTAATGAGGTAGAGCATACTCAAAGTAAATAAAGTAGATAGGGAATACTTAAGTAGGTAAAAGAAAGATGTAATCCTCAATGGGATAGATCTATTACATACGTAACATGATTTGTAACCTCATTTATCATTCTATCTTTTGATCTTTAAATTTTGAAAACTAAGTATTGGCTAGAATGGAATTTGAAAAACTATCTTCAAAATGGTAACTTCTACAGCTCTATAATCAATTTTAGAAGATGTTGAGTCACCCTAATTTGTTATATTTATAAAAATAAATTTAAATTATAAGTTTACATTTAATTTAATTTTATATTACATTTTATTTTATTATAATTAACACCTAATTTACTAAATATATGCTTGCACCTCAAATTGAAAGTAAAAATTGCACTCCAAACACCTCAAATTGAAAAACAAAATTTGCATTCCAAAAAGGGCATACGCTCTTTGGAATAAAAAGGGTGTACACCCTTTAGGGTTGGGATAGACCCTTGTTTATGTTTGTATCAGTTTAAAAAAAAAGTTACAAATACTTTTGAAAAGGGCGTACACCTTTTATATAAAATGTTTTGTATTTTTTATTGTGTCACTTTTTTTATCCCCCAAATTTGTGCATCTAATCTTAATAGTTTCAAATTTAAATACTTAACATACCATAGTAGTTAACACTGACACTCACCTACTTAAGTAATCAACTACATAATTTTTATTTTCTAATTTATGCTTCAAAATAAAAGTATATCCCTACAATAAAGGTGCCCACGTTGCATTCCTATTATTTAACTTCTTTTGAGTGTTTGCATACTTCAAAGTCTCATGATCTTTAAATATGATAAACTCCTTAGGTACCAAGTAATGCCTCTAATGTTTTAATGCTTATACAATGGCATACAATTCAACATCATATGTAGAATACTTATATCTTACCTCATTCAATTTCTAACTAAAATATGATATCAGTATTACTTCTTCACTTAATAAAACATTGATACTCACATGTGAAGCATCACAATCTACCTCAAACACTTTGCTTAAATATGGTAATACTAAAATAAGTCTTTTAATAGTATTTTTCATCAATATTTCAAATCACTTTTTTGTTTTCCTTGTCCACACATATTATTTTCCCCTCAGACAATCTATTATTGGTGCAAAAGTACTACTAAAATTATTAATGAACTTTCCATAAAATTTTTTTAAACCATGGAAACTTATTACCGATTTGATTCTTTTTGTAATAGGCTACTCAACAATTTACTTAAGATTTTATTCATCCATTCTTGCCCAAATGTTGAAACTACAAACCAAAACAAAACCAAATTATTATGAATAAACTAGTCCTTCTTTAGATTTGCATAAAACTTCTCCTTTCCTAAAAATTATAATACATTTTCAAATACATTAAGTATTTTTCATTACTCTTATTGAATATCAAGAAAATCATCAAAATAAAATACTACAAACCTACCAATGTAATCTCACATTATTGTGTTCATCACACTCATAAATGTGTTGGCTGCATTAGATAAACCAAACAGAATCACCATCCACTAATATAATCCATCAGTAGTCTTGAATGTTTTTTTTCCATTCATCTCTTTCATGAATTTGAATATGATAGTATCCAATCCTCAGATAAATATTAATAAATTATTATGATATTTAAATCACATCTATCAGGTCAGTAGAGAAATAATAATAAATATGTATTTAATTGTTATTTTATTGGTTTCTCTACTATCCACACACATCATTCATGCCCCATATTTATTTAGAGTTAGAATTTTTGGTGTTGAATGTACTCATGCTCTCCTTGACTAAACCATTTATAGACAATTTAGAAACGTATTTTTAATGGACTTATCCTATAGGTTGTTTGATTGGGTAGAGATAATCCTAGAATCAAATAAATATAGTTTTGAATGTCTCTATGTGGTGGTAAACCATCTGGTAACTCATCAGGTATAACATTTGTTTATGATTTCAACACTTTTGTTAGTTTTGTGTATTTTTGCATCACTTACATGTCTTGTTTATTTTTTATTAATGCATAACAATAACCTATCATCTTAGTATATTTGATAAATTAGTTTTTGGACAACATGGTTTGTACCTACCATTTTTTTAAGAGATAATAATTTACATTTTTACCACCTTTTAAAAAATTATATGTATTTATTTTCCCCATCATGAATTTCCTTTTTTTGATATTTCCATGGCCTTCCCAGTAACATATGTCATGCATCCATTAGAATAACATCACACGATATTTCATCTATATAATTTTTTCCTATAAAGACCTTGATTAAACATATTTTGTTTACACTAACTTCATTTCCCTTTTAAGAAATGAAATTTGAGAAGGATAAGGTTTATTTTCATAATGAAACCCAATTTTCTCTACCATTTCTTCAAAAACCATATTTTTAAAACTACCAACATATATAATTACTTTGCATATTTTACCTCCTAAACTGCACCTTGTTTAAAAAACATTCATATGCAGCCCTGAATCACTACTTATTTTTTTGTACATGTTCTTTCCTTGGAGCTATCATTACTATCCTTGTCATGAGGTTTTATCCTGTCTTTTTTACAACTTTTGTATTTTATTTTTTATTCTCATCCTCAACCAAATTAGTTTTTTGCATGTCCTATTACCTTCATTATTATGCATAATAGTTCAGACACTCGAACGCTTTGTGATATTTTTATCCACATTTTAAAAAAATATAAGGTCTACATGGACCATTTCATCCTTTACCATGACCGTGGCCTATACCTCTCTGAAAACCTCTTGTTCTTTTTTGATATTAAAATCCTTGCCTATTATCCTCTTATTTTTTTTATATCGTGGGGTGATCCTCCTATAATGGAATTAAACCCACCTCACTCCCTTATTGAACGTGATTTTCATCTTTTTGGCCTAGTTAGTATTCTAAAATCTTATCTATTTGCTTTTGTTATGCCTTACAATTTAATTGATAATCCTTTTGCATGAAAAGGATCATGTACATGCTTGATTCATCTTGATTAGAAAAATCCAAACCATTTAATTTTTTTTCAATAATCTATTATTAGGTTCTCTCATGCTCCACTCATATGGAAATCTTGTAAAACTCATTTTTATATTCTTTTTATTGTGATCATTTTGCCTTAAATTTTTGAATAATATATAGAGATTTTTTGTGCATGTACACTGGAATAAAATTATCCCTCACCTTCTTATCCATATTTTTATATGTATTTATCTTCTTTTTACCCTTTATCTATCTCTCCTTTTGTGGGTAATCCCACCAAACAGTTGCATGAACCTTCAATTTCATGCATGAAAACATTAATATATTATATTCTCTTAGACTTTTAAATTTGAAAAATGTTTTGATGTTATTCAATAAGTCTATCAACTCCTCTTTCTTTAAATTGCCTCCATAGTCTAAAACATCAACCTTAATTCTTCTATTCCTTCCCTCTAAATCCTAAACCATCCTTTATTCCATTGATAGTGGTAATTTTTATTCTTCCTCATTTTTTTGAACTTATTGTTCACACTTTTTTTATTCCTCTATTTATTCCTTACCTTGTCTTTGTCATTGATTTGTGACATTTTTTACAATTGATTTAATTGTTCCACTTGCATCTATAGTTATTGCATAGTCCTATTCATATGTGCAATTCATCCCCATCCTCTTGAAACATTTACACATGTTATTAAATTAAATAATATTGTCTAAAAATAAAATTTTAAAACCCAATAGAAAATCACAAATATATTACCTCCAAGAGTCAAACTTGCTCTTATTCCATATGATGATCCACATACTAGACATGCATAAATATCAATAGATGCAATATTCATAATTTTTTAAAACCATGTTTTTTATTAATTCACCTCAAATAAATAAAACCTTCACATAAAATTCTTTAAATAAAACTCAACTCAAATTTGGACCGACATGCAAATTTTGATAAAATTCAAAAAAAAAGAAAAAGAAAAACTACTTCGAGTTAACTTACCCTACTATAATTAGCAACTTATTTTATATAATAAAATTTTCATGCATTTTTGGATGGGCTTAAATTTTTTAATATATTTTAAAAATACTAAATTCATCATTTTTGATGAATTTCAACCTAAATTCACATCTGGTTACAAAATTATCTAATTTTCATTAGTTTTAGCATAACTAAGAATACTAGAATATAATTTTAAACATTTAAATAATCTCATATGGATTTCCAAACATATTAGAATTATTTATAACTGTATAAATAAGTTATGGATACATGTTTATTTTCTTTATCTTCTTTTCTCTGTGATGGAGCCCAAATAGATTAACAAATCGAATGTTATGACCTCTGAAAGATAAATCTCTACATCAATTTTATGGAAATAGAATGATTTGTATTCCATTATTAATAGATTGTCTATTTTATTTTATGTATGAGTTCAATTGTAAGTATTGTTCATCCCACAAAATTAGCATTATTATGTTGATAATTTCATATTTATTTCATTGAGGTGGTTTGAGATGATGTTCAAGGATTTGTCTCTTTGATTTGTTAGATTATATTTAAATCATGTTTGAATCTTTTAGCTAAATTCATTATTAGGTTGATTTTTCTTCCTATTGTGGTTCAAAGGTTTATTATGGTATTATGAATTATGGATAAAATATTGGTTTGCTTTATGAATATGATAATTTCATGGCGTAAGTTCCAGACCCAATTTGGGTATATTAATGTTTGGTCATGCAAATGGAAAGTGGTGGTTGGATTAATTTTCTAGATATGTATATATTAAGGGGGATTTATGATTCAAAATAATAATTTTAGAAAAAATAATAAAAAAATAATATGTTTTTGTAAGATTTATTTTTATAATTAAATGTTAACTAATTTTTTGTTTACATAATATATGATATTACATTTCTTATGGTGTTATTGGATGATTATTTTTGTGAGTTAGTGCCATATAATTTTAGTATATACATAAATAATATTAGTTAGACAATACAATAGTTAAATCTAAAATATTTATAATATAAAAAGTGATTTTCCTTATATCAATACTATGCAATAAGAAGTTTACAAATAGTGTGCATATACATACATATTATCATATTTGTTCATATATAAATATATTATATGTCTATCTCTCTCACAAGATATTATTTTATAATTATTTTTATAAATAATAATATTAATACAGATAACAATAATTCTATACATTAAATTTCAAATACATTGTAATAAGTTTTTTTTCAAACTATCTCTTACTGAAAGAAATAAATCCTCAATATTTATGAGATGTGTTTTTTTTTTTAGTTAGGAGTTCAGGTGATTGGAAGCATAAACATAATCTATAAAATGGTTTTGAGAAGGTTTTCTTCCATTATTGAATTATGTTAAGAAGTAATCTTTTTAAATTTTTTTATCATAAATATTTATTAAATACTGTTGACCATATAATATTTCCTTAACAATATGTATGAAATTATGAATAATAATATATTATTTATTGAGAATGATTTTAGAAATAAAAATCCATTCTCTCAATTTAAATGTCATTAATTATTTTAAACTTTTAATTCATTCTCTCAACATGTATATTACATGTTTTCTTTACATCATTAATTATTATAGGTTTATAACATTATTTTTATAATTTTTATAAATTATTATTAATTATTTATAAAAGAATAAAAAATGAATAATAAAATGTTACATATTAAACATTTAACTTTAATTATTTAATATTTGAAAATGTTTAATTTAAATATCTTTATTTTACTTCAATAAAATTTATTATTTCATTAGTTTACAATATCTTTAAAAAAGATTATTATTTTATTTATTATATTAAAAATATAATAAAACATTATTTAAATATCCGTATTCTACTTCTTGATTCATAGCCAAATTTCAATCCGAAATAATTTGAGATTAGGAAAAACTATATATACGTATATATTTTCATCTGGTATTAGTTTATTTATATATTAATGCCCAGTGAAAAATAAGATTTGTGCATGAGCTGAACCAAAAATAAATATAAAAAAAGAGCAGCCAAAACAAGCGAAAACTAACTTTAAAATTTAAAAAAATCGCTTGCTTTCTCCATCATTATTTAGAAACAAAATATACAACACTATAAATTGAAATTCGTCCAATGTAACTTATGGGATCCGACTTCTCAACTGTTTTTATTATATTATAATATACTTATATCAATAAAAATAACTTTTTCAATCCAAATAATAATAATAATACATTTTACTTTCATTTATTTCCTTAAAAAAATAAATAAATTTACATTTGATGCCCTTAACACATCATGATAATGGAAGCATAATGATAATAAATTCCAAAATACAATGACGAGGAGTTCTAAAATTTTATTCAAGGGGGTACTATATTTCAACCAGCTAAACAAAGCCGTATTAACTTAAATACCGACAGAATAATGGAAGCATAATGATAATAAATGCTAAATCATATATACCTTATACCACATCAGAATTGATTAAAAATTTCATACGCAAAAAATATATTATACGGAAACTTAGCCACATATATATGGTATTTAAATCTGGCACAGAGAGGCGGGGCGGGTGAGAGTGGGTGTTAACTGAAAATACAAACCCTGTTTAAATCTGTAGCATTTATATATAGAGAGAGATCGAGTAAAGATCCGATACAAAATAATATTGTCAAATACCGAACCTGAATGTCCACTGAAAACTAAGATTGATTTATATATAAAATTAGAAAAAGAACCTAATTCTAGAATAAACAAATTCAATTCCTTTCTCCATCATTATTTAGAAAAGAAACCCAAAACTCTATTATATTGAACTTTAATATCTTTTCAATATTGCATCGCCGTTCACATTTTTAGGCATGGAAGGGCTCAGATGAATTCTAATATTTTGTTTAAGGTGGGGTTACATTTTAACCAGCCAAACAGGCCCGTATTAACTGAGATACCGCAGAACAATAGAAACCACATATATATACTTAGACCAGAGAAAAAAAATAAAAATTAAAAATACAGACCAAAATACTATTGCCAAAGATTCGGGAGTTGCCCAAATGTATCTCAGACAGAGATCCAACGTGACAGCTTCAAACAATCTTTCTTTCAATATATATAGAACTTCCATAACTTCCATGCCATTATGTTGGCTCATGGCATTTTAGCCATGCCCGCTGCTTAGTTGAAGAAGTGAATACAAAGTGACTTTATTTTATCCATACAACACTCAGTAGATCTCCACTTCATATCATTATTATACTTTGTTTATTGGGAATCTTTAAATATCCCCTACAGCACCAACACTTGCGGTCTTTTCAGGGTTTGGAATAATTGGAATATACTTGGAGCCTAGTGCAACTATCGAGAAGAAAAGTTTGAGGTGCCAAATCAAAACATGATTTCCTCGTACAACCATGTTACCAACCCCACTACCTAATGTTGGAGTTGTTTTTTTTTTGTTTTTTTGTTTGTTTGTTTTTTTTTTTAACAAAAATTCTCTTCCTTCTAGATATATATATTTTATAATAATTGGCTCAATTCTGTATGGGGTAAGGGTAAGAAATTGAGAATCTATATTATATTAAAAAAATCTAATATATAGAGAAGGATTATTAATAAACTCTTGTGGAATATTGTTAAATATTTGTTTAACACGGTTTCAAGGAATCTTCATATCGACTACAATGATTTTGTGTTTGAAGTTGAAATTTTAATTTTTTGATATATGTGTCAAAACAAAAGTATATCCCTACAATAAATGTATATACTTTGCATGCCCATTATATAACTTCTTTTGAGTGTTCACATACTTTAAAACCTCATGACATGTAAATATGATAAACTCATCGGGCACCAAGTAATGCCTCTTAACTTTTTTAATGCTTATACAATGGCATACATTTCAAAATTATATGTAGAATACCTATTTCTTACCTCATTCAATTTATGACTGAAATATGTTATGGGTCTTCCTTCTTGACTCAACAGAGCGCCAATACTCACATGTGAAGCACCAAAATCTACCTCAAATGCTTTGTTTAAATATGATAATACTAGAATAAGTTTTTATTTAGTTTTTTTCTTCAATAATTCAAAGTATTTTTTTGTTGCCTTTGTCTACACATTATTTTCCCCTCACACAATCTATTATTGGTGTAAAAAACCTACTAAAATTCTTTATGAAATTTCTATAAAATGTTTCTAAACCATGAAAACTTATTACCTATGTGAGGATTTTTTGGAATGGGCCACTCAACAATTTCTTTCACCTTTTCTTCATCCATTCTTAAACAATATGCTAGAATTATAAATGAAAAAAATACCAAACTATTCTGAATAAACTTGTACTTCTTCATATTTGCATAAAGCTTCTCCTCTCTTAACAATTATAATAAAATTCTTAAATACTTTAAGTATTCTTCTTTACCCTTACTGAATATGAAAATATCATCAAAATAAACAACTACAAATTTACCAATACAATCTCGCATCATTGTGTTCATCAACCTCATAAATGTCTTGGGTGCATGAGATAATCCAAATGGAATCACCATCCACCAATGGAATTCATCCCTAGTCTTGAATGGTTTTTTCCATTCATCTCTTTTATGAATCTAATCCTAATAGTATCCACTCTTAAATAAATATCAATAAATTATTCTACTATTTAAATCACATTTGATATGTCAACAAAGTAAGGTATAAGAAATATGTACTTGATAGTTAGTTTATTGGTTTCTTTACAATCCACACACATAATTCATGTTCCATATTTATTTAGAGTTAGAATTATTGGTGTTGTACATGAACTCATGATCTCCCTTACTAAACCCTTTCTAAACAATTTAGTAACCTATTTTTTAACTTATATATGTTATGTTAGATTTATATTATAAATCATTTGATTAGGTAGAGATAATCTTGGAATCAAATCAATATAGTTTTGAATGCATCTCGTTGATGGTAAACCATCTGGTAGCTCATTGTGTATAACATGTGCATATGATTTCAACACTTATATTACTTTTGTTGGTTTTTGTATTACTTACTATCTTTTTTTTTTTTTTTCTTTTAATTAATGCATAAAAATAACCTATCATCTCAATATATTTGATAATTTTTTTTGTAGATAACATGCTTTCTACCTACCCTTCTTTTTTAAGTGATAATAAATCTACCTTTTTACCACCTTTTAAAAAATGATATGTATTATTTTCCCCATCATGAATTGCCTTTTTTAATATTGTCATAGCCTTACCAACAACACATGTCATGCATCCATTGGAATAACATCACACCATATTTCATCTCTATAACTTTTTACTTTAGAAAGCTTGACTAAATATATTTCGTTTACTCTAACTTCATTCACCTTTGAATAGATGAAATCTGAGAAGGATAAGGTTGATTTTTGCAATGAAGCCTTAGTTTCTCTACCATACCTTGAAAAACTATATTTTCAAAACTACCAACATATATAATTACTTTTCAAATCTTACATCCTAAAGTGCACCTTGTTTAAAAATGATTCATATACAACCATGAATAACTACCTTCTTTATTTTGCACATGTTCTTTCCTTATATCTATCATTGTTCTCCTTGTCATGATATTTTATCCTATATCTTTTCTAAAACTTTTGTATTTTATTCTTCACTCTCATCCTCAACCAAATTCACTCTTCACATGTCCTATTAGCTTCCTTCTTATGGATGATAGTGTAGACACTCAAACAAGATGTGTTTATTGTATCCATAATTTTTAAAAATATATGGTCTACATGGACCATTTTATCCTCTACCACTATCATGGCCTATACCTATCTGAAATCCTCTTTCTCTTTGTTGATATCAAAACCCTTGTATATTATCCTCTTATTTTTTTAATACTATGGGGTGATCCTCCTCTAGTGTAATTAAACCCACATCACTCCTTTATTGAAGGTGATTGTCATATTTTTGGCCTATTTGATCTGCTAGAATCTTATCTATTTTACTTTTGTTATACCTTTAAAATTAATTGATAGGCCTTTTCAATGAAAATTATTAGATGCATGCTTCACAATAATCATTTTTCCTTCATGCTCCACTCATATGGAAATATTGTAAAAATTATTTGTATATTATTTTTTCTCATGATCCTTTTTCCTAAAATTTTAGAATCTTCTATATAGAGTTTTTACACATATACAAGAAGAAAACTATCCCTCATCTTCTTCTCCATCTTGTTCCATGTGTTGATATTTTTTAACCCTTTCTCTGTCTCTCTTTTTTCAAATGATCCCAACAAATAATTGCACGACCCTTCCATTTCATGCATAGAAACATTAATTTATTTTATTCTTTTAGAATTTTACATTTGAAAAAAGTTTCCATGTTATTTAACCAGTCTATCAACTCTTCTTATTTTAAACTACTTCTATACTCTAAAACTTCAATCTTGATTCTTCTATTCCTTCTCTCTAAATCCTAAACCATCATTTTTTCCATTGATACTGGTCATTTTTGTCCTTCCTCATCTTTTAGAACTTATTATTCATGAATTTTCTCCCTTTATTTCCTTTCTATCTTGTTTTTATCTTTGATTTGTGACATTTTTTACAATTGATTTAATTATTCTGCTTGCATTTATAGTTGTTTCATAGTCCTATTCAATTATGCAATTCCTCCCTGTCCTCTTGGAATATTTACACATATTGTTCAATCAAATAATACTCTCCTAAAATATAATTTAAAAATACAATAAAAAATCACAAATATATTACCTCCAAGAGTCAAACTTGTTCTTATTCTAGATGATGAATCTACACACTAGAACAACATAAATACCAATAGGTACAAAATTCATAATTTTAATAACAATATTTTTTATTGAATCTTGAATTAATAAAATATTTACATAAAAATATTTAAACAAAAACATTTAAACAAACCTCAACTTGAATTTTGAGCTAACATGCAAATTTTTATAAAATTTAAAAATAAAAAAATTACGTAAAGCTAAACATGACGTATTATAATTAAATACTTATTCTATATAATAATTTCTATATGAATGTTTATATGTGTCTAAAATTTTAAATATATTCTACAAATATTAAATTCACCATTTTTGACATAACTACAAATTTAGAATACAATTTTAAGATTTTAAATAATCTTATATGGCTCTCCAAAGATATTTAAATTATTCATAACTCTAAAACTAAATTAGAGATGCATGTTTATTTACTTTATCTTCATTTCTCTACGATGGAGAACCCAATCAAATTAATGAAAATAATATTATAACCTCTAGAAGATAAATCTATACATCAATTTCATGGGGATGCAAGAATTTGTGTCCCATTATTAATAGATTATTTATTTTATGAATGAATGAGTACAATTGTGATCATTGTTCATCCCATTGAATTAGCAATATTATGTTGATACTTTCATATTAATTTCTTTAGGGTGGTTTGAGAGGATGTTTGAGGATATGTGTCTTCGATTTATTAGATTACATTTAGGTCATGTCTTAATCTTAAGATTAGATGCATTATTAAGTTGATTTTTTTTTCCTATTAAGGTTCAAGTCTTATGAATTATGGATAGAATAATGGTTTATTTCAAGTTTTCAAAAATAATATATATATAGATAGAGTTATAATTGAATGTTAATTAAATATTTGTTTACATAATATATAATATTACATTTTTTCTTGATATATTATTAGATAATTGTTTTTCGGGTTAATTTTATAAAATTTTAGAGATTACATAAATAAACAATATTAATTAGATAATATAATCTATAATACATAATGTTATTTTCATTATATCAATACTATATAATAAAACGTTTAGAAATAATATGTATAGATATTTTAATATAAATATATTATATATTTTCTCTCTCACAAATTATCATTTTATAATTATTTTTATAAAAAATAAAATTTATACAAACAACAATAATTGTATACATTAAGTTCTACATACATCAACTATATTAGGCTCTTTAAGAGATTCTATCTTTTATCACTTACTAGAAGAAGAAAGCAATCCTTAATAATTATGAGATGTTCATACTACAATGACAACATGTATCCATAAACATCCACAAACATATAGGGAAAAAAATAATCTTCTAATTGTTGAGTTATGAGTGCATGTGATTGGAAGCATAAACATAATCTATAAAATGGTTTTAATAAGATTTTCTTTCCATTTTAAACTATAATAAGAATAAATAATCCCTTTAAATTTTTTTACTCCAAACATTTATTAAATATTTTTAACTATATAATATACCCTTAACAATAATTATAAAATTATAAATAATAATATATTATTTTATTGAGGATAGTTTTAGAAATATAAATCCTTTCTCTAAATCTAGATGTTATTAACTATTTTAAGCTTTTAAATTCATTCTGTCAACAAATTCTCGTCGACATATTTTTAGTTATTACAGATTTATAAATTTATTTTTACATTTATATATAAAACAATGAAAAAAATGATTAAAAAATAAAATATATATATTACATATTCCAAAATAAAAATTAACTATATACATACACACATAAGATATTAGTTTATTTATATATTAATGCAGAATAAAAACTAAGATTTGTTCATGAACTGAACTAAAAATAAATATATAATATAAGAAAAAAGAGCAGCCAAAATGGCACAGGCCAAAATAAGTGAGTTTACTTTTTTCATTATTATTTAGAAATAAAATATATAACATTATAAATAGAAATTTGTCCAAAAATAATTTATGAGATGTGATTTTTCTATTTATTTACTAATTAATATTACATTATAATTTTTTTATATTAATAAAAAATTATTTTTCAATCAAAATAAAATAATAATAATACATTTTACTTTTATTTATTTTTAAAAAATTACCTTAAATACCCTCAACACATCCCATACGGGGTGAGATGATTTCTAAAATTTTAATTTAAGGGGGTGCTATATTTCAACCAGCTATACAGAGCCGTATTAACTGAAATACCGACAGAATCATGGAAGCATAATGAAAATAAATGATAAATCATATATACCTTATATCCCATCAGAATTAATTGAAAAACTCATACGCGAAAAATATATTATAATTAAACTTAGCCATATATACCTGAACAATTATATATATAGAAGAGAGAGTAAAGATCCGATACAAAATAATATTCCCAAATATTCTGGAACTGGCCAAGTGTATCTCAGACAGATACCCAACCTGATTTCTTCAATATATATATGCTTTCTTTTATATATTCTATTTATTAATGAATGTCCACTGAAAACTAAGATTTATTCATGGAACTGTGCGTATATAAAAGGAAGAAGAAGAAGAACCTTCAATTCCTTTCTCCGTCATTATTTAGAAATGAAGCCCACAACTCTATTGTATTGAACTTTAATTTCTTTTCAATATTGCATTGCCGTTCACATTTTTAGGTATGGAAGGGCTCAGATGAATTCTAATATTTTGTTTAAGGTGGCGTTACCTTTTAACCAGTCAAACAAGCCTGTATTAACTGAGATACCGCAGAACAATGAAAGCCATATACATAACGGAGAGAAAAAATTAAAAATACAGACCTTGTTTATTTATATATATATATATATATATATATATATATATATATATATATATATCCAATACAAAATACTATTGCCAAAGATTCGGGAGTTGCCCAAATGGATCCTCTGACAGAGATCCAACCTGACAGCTTCAAACCTTCTTTCTTTCAGTATTTATACTTCTTCCATAACATAATAATATGTATGTATAACTTCCATACCATTATGTTGGCGCATGGCATTTTAGCCATTCCCGCTGCTTACTTCACCCCATTTACATAGATGGTTGAACAAGTGAATACAAAGTGACTTTATTTTATCCATACAACACTCACTAGCTCTCCACTTCGTATCATTATTATACTATTTTTATTGGGTATCTTTTTAATATCCTCCAGCATATTCTAGAGCACCATAACATGCGCTCTTTTTATGGTTTGGAATAATTTGAATATGCTTGGAGCCTAGTCCGGTGGTTCTCAACTATCGACAAGATTGCCTCTCACAACCATGTTACCAACCCCACTACCTTACGTGTCCACAATGGATTCAAATAAAAGCCTAAACTCCACTATTAACATTGTTTATATATTGGCTTCGTCTCATTAATATATATTAAAAATTCGAAATAAGGGTTTTGGTGTATATATGTATATATATATATAAGTTTAACTAATTTTTTTAATGATATATTAAATATATTTTTTAAATGATCTATTTATTTATTTGTTTTTAATTTGATGATGATGATGATGATGATGATGATGATGATGATGATGATGATGATGATGATGATGATGATGATGATGATGATGATGCAACATTAACACATAAAAATAAATAAGTTGGTAAGAAAAAGAATTTAATTGATAATATTTATGCAAAGGTAAAATTCATATTAATTATTTATATAGAAATTAAAATGTTAAATATTTTTATGTAGGTGTTTTGCATATCCAAGCCAACAATTCAACATCAAATCCATTACACACATGAACAATTAACAATTAATTTATAGGTAATTAATGATAAACATTATTACCTAACACTCTATCATTTATTTTTTAACTTAATATACTATTACTTAAGGGGGTCTTTGTCATGAAATGCATGCCTAATACAAAGAAGTACATTAAACAAAAACAATTTAGATCAAACGATCGAACAAACCCCTCCTCGATACAAATAGGTATAGAAGACTAGAGCAGATGACTACAAAGTTATCAAAAGTCTTAGTCATACCTATAACGGACACACTATAAATTATAGTATTGATCAACCAGTATCACTTCACATTGAAACATGTTATCCCACAATTTGTGGCATAATTATGAACATCTTGATAGAGATGTTCATTCTCTTTTACCATCTTGTACCATAATGTAATAGAATATGATCAAGGTTTGTTAAACTATATAGATCCACATAATGTCTCACACATAAAACTATCCAGTGATAATATAGCACTATGTATGGAAAATCTCCCTAATGCCCAACAATACTAATGAACATTTGATTACACTAATGGTGTTATCAACTCTCTTGGAAAATCTTACAATCACTAATGAGTGATCAAAGTCCCTATAGTCTCTTGCACCTTATTAGGGGAGAGGTGAGAACTTTTTGCAATAAAAAATCAATCAAAAAACTTTATTTTTCCCTCACTAATTCGTTCAAAAAATTCAAAAATAAAAATTTATAAAAAAAAAAAAAAAAACAATCTATATACAAAACCATGACTATAACATATTTTGATGTTGGACCTAGAAACTTGCACAAGATGGGTGCTTTGATGGCTCTGTTAGCCTATTAGATTCATAGGGATCTGTAAACATTAAATTATGAGTGCACCATCTATGATAGCATAAGTGATGGAAAATAGTGTTACATATTTGGTTGTGAAGTATATTTTCAAGTTTTGAGAAAACTTAGAGTGTCAAATTCTATCGAAAATTCACTAGTTGTATATTAAAACAACTTATTTTTATATTTAATATATTTTTATCATAAAACATATATTTTGATACATTAAAAATAAAACCCACTCTGATGTGTCTAAAATTTTCTAATACCTAAGAAATGGCTACCTACATGACTACCTCTATGAAAAAATTCAACTAGTTGTAAAAGTCACAAATGTTACATCCTTATGTACATCCAACACTACTATTTTTTACCTATTTTATAATCTATTCAATAATTACTAAGAGAGTTTACTTATTTTGACCAAAAAATGTTTTGGTAGGTTTTGAACCCTTATCCTCTTTCCTTTTTTGATAGGGTAAATAGAGTGTTTTGATTAGGCCTCAAAACCAAGTACAATAAATAAATATATGTGTGACAGTATGAATTTAAACAAACATAAATCTAGTTTAACGCCATATAAGCCACTCAAAAACAAGGGAACAATTACCTAATAGTCAGCATACCATCCTTCACCTAACAGTAAAGAAAAACCAATCAAGAGAACAAACGAAATATTAGCAAATCTACATTGCTGATTTCATCATTTCCCCCTCTCCCAATCATTTTTGGGATGCTATAATCCAGATGGCATACCCTATTTTCATATATTGATATATGTTTTCAACATACTTTTATACTATTTGGCTATACTTTTTAAGCAATTATTTTGATGGCACTCCACTAACATGATGTTATAATCTAATTTAGATCATGTTTAGTTGGCTTTCTTGACATTTGACTAAGTAATACAAATGTATTTTATTATAAAAATATTTTGATTTGGTTACAGCATTCAATTTCCATATTTGTACCATTCAGGTCAACTATATTATCATATTGTTTAGGTTCTATTATAACCTATTCGCGGGTACAGGTATGGGTACATGAACTAGGTTGGTAGTAGAATCCCATAGTCGAGGGATAACATTCAAGATTAGTGAGTAGTTAGGTAACACCATCATAGGTAAAATGGAAATCTTTCATGAGCCTTTAGTCACTAAGAAATAGTTTGTCAATTGTGTTGTTTCATCACTTTTGACATCTTTTACTATTATTTTTCCTATTTTTAATCATCTTCTGGACCCTTTTTGTCATTTTGCGATCTTACATACCTTGTTTAATTTTTTCATCTTATTATTAGCCACTTTGGCATTAGTTTTTTGTCTAGTTTGTTATGTTATTTTGTATTGATTTAAGCTCATACTAGGCCCTTTGGCATTATTGTCTTGTATTGTGTTAACTAGTACTATACATAATCACTAGCATTGTTTGTTTAGAGGCCATCTTTTAATTATAGAAAATTATTCCCATAATGTTTGCATGAATGTTTAATAATAAATATAGGCACATTGAGTTGTTATTTTTAGCAACATATGCTTGTAATTATTACCAAAGTCCATAAGCTTGCATTGGTTATTTATAAAATCTTAAATGTTTTGGTAATGCTTAGGCTTGTGTAAATATAGGACTTTTTGATTTCAATATAGCTTTTTTTTTATAATTATAAGAATTTTTCCCTTATATATGTTTTGGATCACTCTTGTGATCATTCATCAGGAGATAATGTCTTCAAATGACACTATCTCCTAATGAAGGATCACAAGAGTGATCTGAAACATAGAAAAGGGAAAAATTCACACAGTTATGCAAAAAAATATATTAAATTTTAATATGAACTGTGAAAGCATCAATTATTTAATACTACTTGATTTGTTTCAAAGTATTAGTGACTTAGTGGTAATAGGGTTTAATGATTATACTTGTGGTCTTCTTATGGTAAAAATGGATTTTGGCCCATGATGGGGTCACGAGATTGTCATGGAATTGGAATTTAGTATTGAGACAAATCCATTTGATCTTAGGGTTTTTTTTTGGATAACATTTGATTGGTTGTCATTTTGAACCTTCTAGAAAGGGACCCTAATAATCTTCTAAGATTCATTTTACTAATACTATCTTATGTGGAAAGGATCCTATGTTAAGATTTGATAAAGATTTTATTTTGTCATAGTAACATTTGGAGGGGGATGTGGGCTTTAGAATCCAAGCAAAAAATGTTATTATGACCTAATTTTTTTGTCTAAGAGGATAATAATTCCATACCTTTCACTGTTGGCACAATAGAAGATTTGGGATGAGCCACCCAAAACATTTTTTGAGGGTGGTAGTTGAGGAAAGGCATGGGAGAAGAATAGGGAAGATTGGAGATGACTAGGGAGGGGAGAAAGAAAAACCTAAGAGGGAAATGGTGGTAGGAGGGATAAAGAGGGCTCAAATTACATGATAGGAGGGAGAAACCCCAACTTTGAGTATGACTACATAAGGGGGCTTGGCATGTCCTAATAGGGAAAATAATTTTTTTGGCATGTAATCAAGTTTTAAATTTGTTCTTCCAACCATGAGACCATCGAACCAAGTAAGTGGTTTTATTTTATTTTGTGGAAAATAGTGAAGGTTTTAAATCGATTCTATAAGATGAAAACAATAAAAGAATTATTTACAAGTTCATAAAGAAGTCATAAGACCTCTTGATCAACCTATAAAGAGTTCTAAGTTGATATACCTATCTTACTTTAAGAACGGGTTTCTCTAGTTTTGACTTTCACCTATTTCGAAGTCTAGGTTTTAAAAGTATCATAATGAAAACAAGATTTTCAAAATCCCTAAAATCTCCCATTTGCATATGAGTATTATATTTTCTTGGCTGTATTAAAATGCTAAAATTAAATATTTATTTGTATTTATTATCTATACATGGGGTATAAATTTGTGCATATCAACTTAATATTGCATTTCCATTTTTGATTTTTAGGGATTACAACCATATAGATGAGGCCACATTTCTTTTGTGTTAGGTTTTACTCATCACTTACAAGGTGTTTTGGGGTTTCCATTTTTATTTCCGATTAGAATTGGTTGGGTTGAGTGGGTGTTAGGGTTTCATTACCATGTTGGTTCACCATTATTGGTTTTATTAATTTAGCATTATTATGTATGAACATTAACCTGGTGCTTATGAGTTTTTAAAGTCTATTTTAGTATTATAATATAGATTCTGGTTTAAAGCCCTTGTGATTTTAATTGATATTGTTTTTACAGTAGTTCCTTATTTTATAAAATAATTAACCCAACCGTATAGGGTAAGATATAGTGATTTCATCACCATTAAACACTTGTTTTGGTTGATGAAATGACTATCCTAATTTAGTGGGAAAAGGGTTAGATGTATAAATGTTTGGTGTTATGTTTATCCATTTTCAAATGCATTTTTTATGTGGATGTTTTTTAATTATTCTTGGATATAAGAGATTATTTTATATCACTTGAGGGATATATTTTTATATTGAAACTTTTGATACACATAGAATTTATGATGAATGTTATTTTGGTTCAACTAAATATGCAATTGATACCTACAAACTCCATCTGAGGAAAATAGAGGTTGCCAATCCTTATATGCCTATTGGTGTTTGTAATTTTATTTTTTAGTTGTGGAATGGTTATATGTTGAGAAACTATTTTAATCTTTATGATGGATTTTATCCCTTATTTCTCTTGCCCTTGTCCCCAAGACCAAAAAATCAGACTCCACCTCCTAATTGATGGTTGGGGGTGGTAAGGGCAAGTGATTGAGGGGCTCATACAATGGGTCAGGTTGGGGTGGTTCATATGGAGAAGTTATTTAGATATTATTTAGTTGGTTATTTGTTTTATTTATAATGTGACTCATTGTATTGTTTAAACCTTTTATCAATTATTCATATTATAACATGTTTTACAAATTAAAAAGATCAATTGGTTTGATGTACACAAATTGAAACATTGTTATTTTACTATTGTTGTTCATTCAAACTATTATAGTACTATTTATGTTTTTGATTTAATTTTTTCAAATTGTTAATATTAAATGGAAAGGTTAACTATCTACAAATTAGAGTTACTATTTACATTCAAATGAATATATTTGTTATATATAATGTTAACAGTTCATCATTAAAATAGTAACTTGTGATTAGTAGTTAACAATTTGATTTTATTATTCATGAATTTATCTATATGACTCAGTTATTACTTAAATATTTAAGTTGCAGACAAAAATCTTTTAACTGGTACACTTACATGATAAAAACACACTATGTAAAGATTGTTATATATGGAAATTTGTGGATTTTATATTGTTTTGCATGAACTTTTGCAATATATAAATTAATTTCTTTGTAAGTCCCAAAAGGCACTATATATGAGATTAGTTTTTAGCAATAAACTCACTTTATGGCATGTTAGTAATTGTTGTTTGATAATTTGATGTTATCTCTAATTTTAAAATGATCTTGAATTATTTTGGCATGCTAAAACCATATAATTAAGATTGATAATAGTCATTATCATGAACAATTAAAGCAATCTAAGTTGCTTAATTTTTTTTTTAATTTTTTTTAGACTTCATCACCATAATATTATATTTTTAGTGAGAAATAAATTTGTTATTCCATTTTTTGAATGTGATCATCTAAATTCAATAAACTGGGAATTGTTATCGGAATTAGTCTAGAGATTAAAATTAGTTTAGGTATCCTTTTAAGTTATATTATCTTGAGATTTCATAAAAGATGAAAGGATACATTGAAACCATGTTAGTTGAATAATCCATTTTATATTTTGAAATGAGGTTCTTGATTTTTATAAGTAGGGAAGTGAATCATTTAAATTTTTAAAGTTATTTATTGTAAAATATTCTTCCACCAAGTTCTATAGTCTTAAATATCAAAGAAACAATGAAAAATTATAAATTGACATTTGGATGTCAATATACCTTCAAAAAAATATTTATTTTTATTTGGAAGATGTTATTACTTCATGTAATTAACTATTCAATTTTTCTAGTGTTGTGATCCTCCAAATAAATTATATGAGTATGATAAACTAAATTATCACATCACGGAGTTAAGAAGCTAAAATCATTCTTTTACCTAAAAGTGCAATGACCTTGTTAGTGTTATAAATGGAACATGTTAATAGTTGTAGAATTTATAATTGATTAGTAAAATTAGCTTGATATTCCTAAAGGGGATAATTTATATAATCTAAGGTAAAACACAAAAATTTACAAATCATATAAACTAAGATTAAGTGGCATACTTTTATGATTCTTATGACAATGACCAGTTGACAAGTAAATAACACTTGAGAGATGTAAATCTATAGGTGACTATTTACAAGATGGTCTGGTAAGAATAATTAGCCAACAAAGATCAAATGAAGAATATTAACTTATAAACCACATAAACCTTGACAAGCATTATATAAATTTAGTTTGATTACAATAGCCTATTTTTATGTGTATAATAAAGGAACATAGTACAATGATACTTAAAACTATAGATCATGGTATAATGATCTAAATATGGATAATATTACAATGGGATCTTTGATTACACAATATGATTTCTTCATTATGAACCCTATATTATAAGAGGATGTTGTAGGATCAAGAAATGAATTAATGTTTAGTATGGTACTTCCTTAGCATCCTAAGTATAAAGAAAGGTTGGATAATCTATCATAACCTATACCTGGACTTATATAGATGAGAGTCTATTAGATAGGATAAGGACACCTAGGCGGTCCTATTTGTAAGGTGTCTTCCTATATCTAGTTCATAACTTATCGTTATGGACTGCATATTTAAATGCCTTGAATTGCATGTGTATATTTGATGGAAATAATCTTCTCACTAGAATATTTGAGTGCTAATTGCTCTAATTAACGTTTTCATGTACATAAATTTGGTTATGGGGATTGCATTAAGTTATGTAAAACCAATTACATGTAATAAACCTGATTCACTATTCCATTGAGTACACTGAATGAAAGGATGCTCAAATTTAATTTTTGGGTCATTTTACCTAGTATTAGAGCTTGTCCTAAGTTATAAATTTTAAACACATTTTATAAATAAGATTTCAAAGATCTTATTTTTACTAAAATCTGCCTAAAAAACTATTTGGTGACTTCTTAGGAAAATGGTTAAAATTAGCGCTGACAATAATTAGGTTGACAATGATCATGGAATTGATAGGATGACCTAAAGAGATAAAAGTTGAGGTAGAGGTAGAAGTAGAGGTAAGGGTCATGCTACCTAAAGTTTTAACTAAAATATAAATTAACCTCTCATCGATGATGATAATGATAATAAAAATCATGAATCAATGAATGATAATGAATTTGGGGATAATCCAATTGATAAACAAGAAGTAATTCATGGAAGCTTGTCCACTCTGAATGCCATTTAAAGAATAATTGAAAATCAAGAGCATAGTTTAAACAATCTTAAAGGTTCTCCTCAGGAAGAAATACCTCAATTGGAATTAAGACAAGTAGAGGAATAATCACTCTAAGAAGTACCATTAGCAATGAGATATCCAATCATTAGAAAATACAAAAAACTTCCCCCACGTACCTTTTCAGGGGAAGAATCAAAATATGCAACTAACACATGGCTTATAAATGTAAATAAATATTTTAACCTACATGGCATGCCATCTAATGTGAATGCAAGGGTTGATGTCTAATAATTAAATGCTTTTGTTTCCCTTTTGGAACCATCTGTATGCCTTGGAGGGATATCAAGCTATGAACCTTACCTGACCAACTTTAAAAGAGCATAAAATAATAGATTTCTAGCTACTCAATCAAGAGAATATGATGACCTCAAAATATGAAAATAAGTTTTTAAATATGATATGTCATATAGACTACATGTGTGGCAAATAGACAAAAATTACTATGTTTATGTTGGGGATGAAAGAGATAATGATGCATGCCATGAATATGACTAATCATAAAATGATTTTAAATGTTATAGAGTCTACCCACGATGCAAAATAAAAAGAAAAAATATCTCAACAAAAAGTGAAACAAGACTTGAAAATCAATAGGCATCAATCAAAAGCTTAAAATATGCCTCCCACACATAAAACTTTCAAGCAATCAAACTAAAATCATAATTTCCAAGGGAACAAAATAAATTTGAATCAATTATAAGGTCAAAATAAAAATTTTAAGACCTAATGAAAATCTAAAAATTGGTCCTTTAGGAAAGACCAACACCAAAGTAGCCAAAGTGGACCAACCATATGGGCAAACATTGTTATAGTAGCTCCACAAAGGGCAATGGTGTGATAGCAATGCAATGATAAAAACAACTATAAGGATTACCCAAAGCTAAAATTAGGGTAGCCAATAGAGCATAGAGTTTATGTAGTAATAGAAAATTAGAGAGTTGATTTTTAGGCTACTCCAATAGAGATATGAAGTAATCTTTCTGGAAACTGTGTAACAATTTTATTTGATTCTGGTGAAATAGACAACTTCATTTCACCTTTGTAAGAAATAAATGCAAGCATAAATATATGAAGCTAATAAAAGGATGGGAAGTTGATTTTGGTACCTATAAGAGGGTACATATCTAAGAATGTATTAAACAAATTGAACTTGATTTGGGCATTTTGAAGAATAGAGTGAAGTCTTATTTAACACCCTTAGGGTCATATGACATCATATTAGGCATGGATTGGTTTCAAAAACACTACACAACATTTGATTTATCCAAAAAATGGATGCAATGTATTGATGAGAACGGAAAACATGTTTATATTTAAGGCCTTCAAGGGTTAAAAAGACATAATATACTTTCATATTTACAATTAAATAAGATTGTATGCAAAAGGTGTTATCTATATGTAGTCCAACTACAAGAATTTACCAAGGGAGAAAAACATTTTAATTCAAATTTTCCTATTTTATGGGAATTTATGGACATTTTTCCTTAAAAAAATACCCTATTTTCCACCAAAACAAGTGTTTGACTTCTCCATTGATGTTGTGCCATGGGTTGCCCTTGCATCAAAATCTCCTTATAGAATGAATGCGGTAGATATGAAAGAGATGATATTATAATTACAATAAATTTTGGATAATAGAACCATTCAACTAAGTGTGTCACCTTGGGGTGCTCTGATAGTATTCATGAGAAAGAAAGATGACACTTTAATGTTGTGCATTGACTATCATATGCTCAACAAAGTGATGACTAAGAATCATTACCCACTACACCATATTAACAATTTGTTTGATTAGATGAAAGATGTAGTATAATTTTCCAAAATTGATCTAAGATCTATACATAATAAATTAAGGATCAAAGATGAGGACATATATAAAACAACCTTTTAAACTCGGTATGGCCATTACATGTTCACTATTTTGCCTTTTGGCTTCACAAATTGACCTACTAGATTCATGAATCTAATGAGCAACATTTTTGGAGATTTTTTCAATGAATTTATATCAATTTTCTTGGATGACATTCTCATCTACTCTAAGAATGAAGCTAAACATAATCATCATTTAAGGATAGTTTTTTAAAGATTAAGACAACACAAACTATTTGCTAAACTATCCAAATGCACCTTCTACCAAGCATAAATACATTAATTGGGACATGTGATCTCTAAGAATGGTATTGATGTAGATCCATCATAGATTCAAGTCATTCATGAGTAGCCTGCTCTATCTAAAGTACATAAACTGCACAGTTTTATGTGCTTGAATGGATACTATTAGTGATTTTAATGAAAATTATCTCACCTATCCACACCCATTATATCCTTGTAGCATAAAGAAAAAAAATTGCATGCACACCATAATGTCAAAAGGATTTCAAAAAGATCAAATAAATTTTAACAACTACTATTCTGATTATACCTCACCCAAATGATAATTTTGAGGTGTGGGTTGACACTTATAAGAAAGGCTTCGACAACATATTGACCCAAGAGGGTAAAGTGGTGGTCTATGAATCTCAAAAGCTGAAACAATTTGAAAAGAACTGTCCCACACATTATTTAGATATTATTATCATAGTGCACAGATTAAAATAGGGGAAGCACTTTTTTCTATGAAAACATTTCAAAGTAAAACTCGATTGCTGCATCCTAGAACACCTATTTTCACAAGATGATTTGAATGCTTGCCATCATAGATGGCTAGAATTTTCAGTAATTTTTATGTGGACATATTTAATGTTAATGGTAATTAAAATCATGTGGATGATGTACTCATTATATGTACATACCATGTTAATTTGTCTACTGTATAAGGAAATTTTAGAAGTATTGTCCTAAAATAATAGCTTATTAATAATTATTTCAAAAAAGTATGTGTAGTATTGGCTGATGAGTCTTTGAAAAAAGAATTTACTAAATTTTATGTTGAGAAACATGGATTTGTAACGCATCAAAATATAATTTGTCTACCCAAATCAGGTGGAATACACAATGTTTTGTTATAATAGGTTTTTAAAATACCCTCTTTTGGGCATCCAAGGGTCACCAAAATGAACCATGAGCTAAAAAGGTTTTATTTGTGGCCTATTATAAAGAGGCATGTTGCCAAATTTGTGGCCAGATGTCTAAAATATCAGTGTGTAAAGGTTTAAAGCGTGTAAGGGTTTTATTATACCCACATGAAATTATAAGAGATAAATGGGTAGTGGTTTCACTTCATTTTATTTTAGGAATACCTAAATCTCATAGCTATCATGACATTATCTTAGTGGTAATTAATTAAAATAACAAGGTTAGTTACTTTATTTCTATAAATTTTACTGATGATGCTATTATTTTTTTTTAACACTTTGAGAAAGAAGTGGTTCCATTGCATGGCATGCCAAAGGTCATTATCTCCAATATAGACAAACTATTCACATCAATGTTATGGCCATGTTTAAACATATCTTTTGGCACTCAGTTGAATTATAATTTTTCATAACACCCAAAAATGGATGGTCAAACAGAAAGATTAAACCAAGTACTCAAAGTTATGCTACATATGTATTTTACAGATCAACATACCAAGTGGGAGGATTATTTTCATTTAGTTGAATTATAACAATTATTATCATTATGAAATGAAAATGGCTCCTTTTGAAGCCTTATATGGGTATAAATGTACAAATCCACTTGGCTAGGATAGCTTATAAAGTTAGGTCATTTTTAGTCTAGAACTACCACTGGAATATGATGAGAAAATGGTCATAGTACGTTAAAATTTAAAGGTTGATTTTGATTGGAAAAATATCTATGATTATCTTAAAAGGATGCCTCATGAATTTTCTATTGTAAAAATATTTTTCTATATGTAAGACCATATAAGTGTTCAATCATATTTGAGAAAACCTCTAAGTTGGCTCCTCACTTTGTTATCCCATTTGACATTATGGAGAAAATGATCCCTTTTGTCTACTAGCTAGAAAATTAGGAAATTAATTTATAATTTTTATTGAGTCATATAAATATTTATTTTTTAACAAACATTGTAAGTTATATTCATAATTTTTTAACCATTTGGATCATATCGTTAGTTAGGTATAAGAAACATCACTTGTAAACAGTGATGGCAAGTGAACAACATTGAAAACTGAGATGGTTCTTTGAGACATATGCTTCATTTGGGCTACAAAATGTCTTCATGTGCAAATCCTGATACCTCATAGAGGTGAAAAACTAGTGCCAATAGCTGGCAGATTGATGTTGGAAGAAAATAACACATGAAAAATGATCCCTCTAAGAAGTTTGAGTTTTCATAAATGGTAGTAGTAAATAGCACTTACCAAGCAGGTGAAGGTTTGGCATCATAAAGAGAGGAGAAAAAATAAAGAGAGGAGGTGGTGGTTTATTAAAAAATTTAAACTTAGATGGTCATTAATTTTTATAAGCCACAATTACTCATCTCAAATGGTTCACATAACAACTACACTAAATTAAACTACAATTTCAAAATATAAAAAAATATTCACATAGATCAACAAAATTATTTACTTTTTTATCAGACATTCCAAACCATATTC
>JARHVA010000328.1:5875000-5895000 GCA_037957365.1 Torreya grandis | reverse complement strand
ACATAGAGTACGTGTGTGGATAGTAAATCAATAGAAAAAAAACTATAAAATACATATTTCCTACACCACATTTAGATGATATGATTTATGTGTTTGTAAGAGTAAAATACTTTACAAAGATTGATCTAAAGAGTGAATATTATCATATTTAGATTCATGAATGAGATGAATGTAAAATAACATTAAAAACTAAAGATGACGTATATGAATAAATGATGATGTCATTCAGATTATTTAATGCACCTCATATGTTTATGACGATTATTAACTTATATCTATAAGATTACATTGGTGAGTTTTTGGTTTTTTATTTTAATGACATTTTGATATTCAGTAAAAGTAAATAACAGCACATAAGGCATTTGGGAATTGTATCACAAATTTTAAGAGTGGAGAAAATTTATACAAATCTAAATAATATAGTTCTATGTAGAATAATTTTGTATTTTTAGGGTTTGTAGTTACATCATATAATGTCAGAATGGATTAAGAAAATGTAAGGATAATTAATGAGTATCATATTCCAAGGAGTATCACAGATGTAAGAATTTTCTATGGTTTATCAAATTTTTACAAATAATTTATTAAAATATTTGGTGGTATTGTTTCACCATTAACATATTGCATGCGAAGAAAATAATTTTCTAGACAAAGGAAACGACATAGATATTTTAATTATTGAAAAATAATAGGACATAAAAACCTGTTTAGCAATACAAAAATATAACAAAGTGTTAGAGGTGTATTTTGATGATTCATATGTGAGAATTGGTGTTATTTTGAGTCAATAAGGAATGCAAAAAGCATATTTGAGTTAGGAATTTAATGAGGTAAGAAAGAAGTATTCTACATATGATATTGAATCTTATGTCATTGTAAAAGTTCTAAAATATTGGAGGCATTACGTGGTGCCTAAATAATTAATCCTAATTGTATATCATGAGGCCTTGAAGTATGTGAATACTAAAAAAATGTTAAATAATATGCATGCAAAGTGGGTGCCTTTCCTGCAAAGGATATACTTTTGTTTTAAAACATAAATCAAGAAAGTAGAATCAGGTAGTTGATTCTTTGAGTAGATGAGTGAGGATGTTAACTAATATGGTGAGTGAAGTACTTCAATTTATATTTTATCAAATAATTATAATATATTGATCCATATTTTGTCAAAATAATTGAGTAATGAATGAGTTCATTAGCAAGTGAGATATATACTATTCATGATGAGTACCTTATACATAATGGTTATTTCATCAAATAGAAATAATTATGTATTCCAGTTGGGTCTCTAAGAGATAATATTATAAGAGATTTACATAATAGTGGTTTGGATGAATATTTGAGTAAGGCTAAGATAATAAATTTGGTGGAGGAGAATTATTTTTCACAAAATATGAAGGAAAAAGTTGCAATGTATGTTTAAAGATATACAATATGACAAGTGTCTAAAATCCTTGCAAATAATACATGGTTTTACATGCCATTATGATTTCCAAGATGGCTATGGATAGATTTGAGTTTGGATTTCATATTGAGAGTACCAAACATAGAGAGAGATAATAATTAATTTTTTTAATTGTAATAGACATGTTTTATAAAATGGTTCACTTTATTGCATGTAAGAAAACTAATGATGACACTAAAGTTACAAAACTAGTTTTTAAGGATGTTGTAAGATTGCATGGTGTTCCAAAAACCATTCCCTTAAATAGGGATAAAATTTATAAGTCATTTTTGGAAGATTTTTTAGAAGAATTTGGAAAGTAAGCTAAAATTCAATAGTGCATACCACCCATAGATATATGGACAAACATGAGTTGTAAATAAGAACTTGGCAATTTTGTTGAGATGCATAGTACAAGAAAAGCCTAAGCAATAGAATTTGGCTTTATCATAGAGTGCATTTACATATAATTATTTAGTGAATAGATCAACATGAAAACCATCATTTTAGATTGTTTATGGAATAAATCTTATGGGTTTCTTGTATTTGGTGTAATTACCTATTATAGAATGAGTTAGTGATGATGAAAAAACATTTGGAGAGCATATACAATAATCATAATAAGAAGTGTGGAGAAAGCTACATGAAATTAATAAGAAGTATAAGGTAGAGATAGATGATAGAATAAGTTTTAAGGTATTTAAATGAGATTTAGTTATAGTTTACTTGAGGAAATAAATATTTATAACACAAACATATAATAATTTAAAGTGTAAGAAAATTTGATCATGCAAAATTGTGAAGAAAATCAATGACAATGCTTATGAGGTGAGTTTACTATAGAATTTTGATCTCCCCAGTATTAAATGTTTCATATTTATATGATTTTCATGAATAAGATGGTGAAGGGAAAGCATATGAATGAAAAAATTGGAAGTAACATGCAACAAAGAAGAAAGAAAAGATACATGTTATGAATAAGAATGTAGTGCACACAAGGAAATGAAGTTATAACATGTCTTTGGTATATCAGGAAGGACTAAAACAAGGGAAAACACTTAGATTTAAGAATAGGAGCTGAAAAATATTGACCATAATAAATTATAGAATTTCAATTAGGGCAACTCACAGGATTGAGTTGTTTTCAACTAGAAGAGAATGATGTGAAGACCAAACTTTTTGAGATCATAACTTTGATCTTTAGCTCTTTTTGATATCTCATTTATGTCAAAGTGGTTGATTTTAAAATTATAATTCATCCATAATATATCCTATCTAGTTAAGGATGTTTTTAAAAGTTTTTGGAGGCCAAACATGAGCATGTGAGGGTACAACAATATATTTCAGTATTTTATAGATTTTTTATATTTTTAAAAATAGTGTATTTTTGTACTCAGATGTGAACTTTAGTTGAAGTTCATCCATTAAGTTAATTTTAATGTTTATAAAATATGTAGATATTTTTAGGTACATCTAAGTTTGTAAGAAAAACTTGTAAAATAATACTTGAAAAATTACTAAAAGATGAAAGTTTTTTAAAAAATAGTTTTCTAAAAATTTCCTAGATTAGTTAGGTTTACGTAGCTTTTGATTTATTTATTTTTTCTAATTATGCATGTAAATTCCAATTTTAATTTTAATTTAATATAAAGACTCTATTATAATATTTTATTCATTCAATAAGAATCAGAGGAGAAGTTTGTTTTCATACAATTTCTGAGTTTATGCCTATAGATAATTTTACTTAGCTAATATGTATTTTCATTACAATATTTATTGATTATAGTTAACAATTAAAATAATTACATAAAAATATATAAATAAAACATGAATCTAAGTTATAATTAACATATATTTAAATTTAAAAAATTAAAAAATAAATAAAAATTATGTAGATTCACTAATTCTATCATTTTTCATGGATATTATTCTTAATAAATTTTACATAAAAATTATGTAACTACAATTTTTAATATTTTTTACATAATATCTCAAAGTGACCTAAAATTTCACATTTATCTAATATGCCCAAAATTTGTCTACTTGCTTACCATAATAATGGTGCTATGCAAAAAAACCCTACAGGGTAGATATAGTCTCTATTTGATGCTTTTAGGTCTTGATGTGATATTTTTTACCCTAATATAGAAAAAAAATGGATAATCAATCGTAACTCATATGCAGTTTACAATTAATACATGAACCTAAATAAAAATAATGAATAAACTTAAACAAAATATGGTTTGGCAAGAAACAAGTAGTCGATTCGGTGTCAATCTTAGTGTGTCGTATCACCATGGACATATAGTCCCTCATGTGACTAAAATTGGAATCATGCACATCCATTTTAAGCTCATGTTTAGCTCCATTTTCATTAAAACCCTAGTATAATTTTTTATTTGTAGATAAAATCAATTATATGTACATACTTAGCATAAAATTATTTATGGATCAAGCATTGCAATTTTATTTTTAGACTAAGATAACTTTAAATTTCAACTTCATAATCTATACGACATAGGGAACTTGAATGATTGTAGAGGGTGAAGATTAGGAGGTGTAGAAGCCATAGTAAAATACTACAGGTTGAGGAAATTCAAGGCAAGCTTTGAGTGAGATCGATTGGAGGTGGATCTCATAACCAGTAGGCTAGTTTTAAACAATAATCATTACATATCTGAGAGAGGAATCATCGTGTACTTGATTTGGGAATCGATATGTGACAAGCCATTTGATAGAATCAATATCGATAGGGAATATGAGGTGCACTGGTGAGGGTGAGTGTAATGTGGATCTCGACCAGGATGCAAAGAAAACCAAATGTTTAGTGTAGTGGGATCTGAGTCCATTTTATTTCTAAAAAACACTTCCCTTATGTCAGACTGTCTCAAAGATGGCATTGACCCATTCAAGACTTCCCCTCACTTGTGACACTTTGGATTCAGTAATACATGCCTTGAAACATCTAGACCTAATGATTTCATTGCATAGAAAAATTGAAACTAAAACTAGTCTTCCTTCCATCCCTCCTTACATGTTCCCTACATTGAGCTAGCATAGCCGCAATCATAAAGTGGGGCCTTGAGTGGCCAAACAACATAGAAACACACACAATTTTGTAGTATAGCATGAACATAGACTATGTACATTTTATCAATAGTAAACAATGGGGAATTGAAACAACACACCCTGTCCTTGCTATGAATATCCATGCCATATTCTTCAATCTTTCATGCAAAAAATAACTAGGTTAGATCAGTAAAACCCACAAACAGTGAGAAAATTAAAATAATACGTAAAAGGTTCCATAACTAATCCTAAATCTAAAACTAGGCAAAAACATGACTCAAACAAACCCACCATATGTACTTAGTAATAATCTTGTCAGTGGTATCAATGAGATTCAATGGTGAAAGCAATACATTCAGGAAATCCTCCAAGGGATTAAGTCATCAAAATTACATATCACAAAATGATTACCTTCTATTCAGCTTCTCCAAAATTAAGACTACAATAATAAAAAAACCTAAGCTACTTTAACATGTTGAAATAATTTATCGCCTTGTCGCTTATACAATGCATGAAGTGACTCACACATACTACTCCTTAAGTCTTTTGTAGATCTCTCATTGATGGTTCCTCCCACTATGCTATCACAAATCTGAGAACCCTGATTTATCAAAATAACATTATCACGTGCCTTCCATGTCCAAAAACATGAAAAAACATAATGCACAGTCGTTGGATCGTTATAACACAAATCGTAACGTTGGTCTAAAGATATTTTTTGAGTCTTTCACCTGGTAGAGAATTTATTTCTCGGTACTATTCATGATGTCACATTATGACAGGGACTGTACATAACGTCAACACTTTACTCCTTAATAACATGTTTACAATTTCAACCAATCAAAACACAAATAAATAGTTTTTTTATATTTTTTTTAAACAAATACATGAGTTAACTATTGGATAACTTTAAATATTTGAATGTGCAAAAAATAATAAGTTTTGGTTGACCTAAAAAGTAAAATTTAATCATGGAAAAAATCAAACTAATTGCTTTAATATACCTTCTCACACTAATAATAAGAACTATATTATTATTATAATATTTTTATTATTATCTTGACATATCCGAAGCATTTTCTAGAACACCAAAGTTAGATTTTTTAAATATGTGTCGAATAATGGATTATGCTTAGAACCCTTCCGATTGATCACCACGTGGACAACCAAGTGACTTACCCGAATTACCGTGTTTTCTAAGAAAATCAAAGGTATAATCCAGTATTTTTTATTTTTTCTTTTAATGAAAATGTAAAATATTGTTTTAAAAATAGTTATGTATACGTGATTGGCATATTTACGAATAATTATATCGATAAATAGGATTTTCAATAACTATAGTCTGCAATCTGTCCACGAAATTGACCTGAATCTTTTCCAATATTATTCAGAACAATTGTAACTATTTCAATCATGATGATGAACCACCTTTGGTTGTAGGCATTAATGCAGACATACCAAACTGGAAATTAGCAACCCATGTAAGATTAGTTATATTAACCTTATCAAGACATACGTATATGAATACGAATGCACTGTGTATCAATTTTTATTGCATAGAGGACAGCCATGTATTGCCGAAATTAAGTATCCTTTTGTCATTTCATAAATGATCATCATCTTTATATTCCACGTCCCAAGACGGTATAACCCAACATCTCCAAGAAGCAATTGTTATTCTACCATTGTCTACAAATTTTAGACAAGCATCCTGAAAGTAGCCATCAAATATTACAAGATTAACCATTCCATCTTAGGAACGATTATTTTCTCTTCATAAACAATGACGAGTGTCACGTGCCTAATGAAAAATTATTACTATCAAAAGCCAAAATCACATAATTTTTTTTTTTTTTTTTTTCTGAAGCGTAATTCTATTTTTCATTTTCACACTTCACCACTTAAAATAAAATTATTAACGAACCACTTAAAATAACATTTAATTATTTATTTATTGAAGTTCACTTACCCCACCTCCCTCTTCAATTCTGGACTGAATCTAACCTAAAATCAGTTGGTAAAGTTCCGGGTAAGGTCCCGAAAATGTATCCAGAAACTGATTAAATTTCGCTTATTACTTAGGTCAAAATTTTAGTAAACATAGACATCTCGAAAGACCTACCTGATAAAATTGTCTTGCAAATGGAAGACCGCACCTAGTCCCAATCCCTCAATTCTGAAGGAATTATTTTTCACAGCAGTAACTACTTCAATATGAGGTACCTAACCAAAAACTGTAACATCCTTAAAATAAAAAAAGATTGTTCTTGGTGGAAGGACTCCCTTCCCATCCATCTTACAATACTAAATGACTCTGAATACGGAGATTCACCATCGTCTTGGAAAGATCTAGAATCCCCTGCACAAAATAAGTTACTGCAGTCCCCCTTCCAGACTGTGGGTAACCTGATGGCAGACTCAAGGAAGACGTTTGATATAGAACTAGAAACTTTGGAGCAAGATCTGTACAATCAAATGTTATCTGAAGTGTTGTTTCCATAATATATGATATTGCATTTCCTCTGGCATCATTAGATATTTTTTTGGAGGGTAATGCCATATAATTATTATATGAACACAAATAATATTAGATAGAGAATGTAATATTTTGATTAATGGCATATTTTAATTCTTATTATATCAAGATTATGTAATGTCAAGTTTAATAATATAAAATATAATTATTAAAAAAAATTATTGTTAATATATTTTATATTTATTTTCATTGCAAATTATCATTATATAATTGTTCTATAAAAATTATTCTTTATTAGAAAAAACAAATTATAAACTGTTAAATTCCACATACATACAGTATATTAAGTTCTTCAAACTATGATATTTCATATCTATTACTTCATCGTCTAAAATTTTAGGGAACACTTATGATTATGGATGAAGGTGGTAATCCTCAACAGCTATGAGTGAATGATGTTCTTCCTAAAATGGCATCATGTATCTATAAACATAAATGGATGTGAATCGAGGGAACATAGAATAAAAAATGACATGCTCTTTTAAGTAGAGTTATGAGTGCGTGTGATTGGAAGTGTAAACATTATTTATAAAATCTCAATTTATGTGGTTTTATCATGGTATTTTTTTTTGTCAAATAATTATAAAAATAAAAAACGTTATTAAAATTTTAGAATAAATAATTTTTTTTAAATTATTTTATATATATTGAACTTTATTTTAAAACTATAAATTAATTATCATAAACATTTGTAAATTACTTTTAACATATTTATAAAATATTAAAATAAAAATACATTATTTTGTTTAGATGGAAAACTGTACAAATTCACTCGTAAACTCTTTTACATATTTTTACACTATTTTAGAATTATAAATGCATTCTCTCAACTTGCAGTTTTGTTCTACATAACATAAATTATTTTAAATTTATAAACTATTTCTCGAAACATTTATAATAGGTCCTCTTCTACATATCTTTAACTATTATAGACCTATAAAAGTATTTCAGAAGTACCTTTAATTATTTATAAAATAAGTGAAAAAAATATTTTAACAAAATGATAAAAAAATACATCTTTTATAGACCATCTGACTGAAGCTATTATTAAAAAATATATAATAAACCATCTCATTGACGCTCCTAAAAAAAATATCAATAAAATAAAATAAAATTATTTATCATTCTATAATTTGCCTCTCCCATTTATTATAGCTCCAACGATATATAAGATATGAAAAAATCAGTTTGTTTAAATGGCTTGTGCAGGTCATCTAAATCCTACCCAACCATTTAAAGCTAATGCTCCTTACACTTAATGCAAAAGTTCCCTGCAACATAAGCACATACTCTGTCATGGAACTAACATCATACACATGATACCCAAAGAGCCCATATTTTATACACTTCTTTGTCAAAGTTAGAATATTAGGGTGTGCGACCTATGGAATAATTCATAGAATACATATTTACAGACTGTAATTTTGAATGTCCATTCTATGTATTTACCTTTATAATAATAATAATAATAATTATTATTATTATTATTATTATTATTATTATTATTATTATTATTATTATTATTATTATTATTATTATTATTATTGAAAATATTATCTCTATACATTGATACAATATTATGTTATAAATATATTCATAAAAAAATAAGTGATTAATAATGAATCCGAAAATTATCAAGACAAATAAATTATCAATAGGCCAAGATTTTGGAAAAATACTCATAATTAATTCGTATTGAATGGCTTATAATAATTTCAAACCTAAACCATCCTCAAAATAAGATTAAAATCGAAAATTAATGTTTACATGCAGGAAAAAAAAACTAAAACCTCAAAAAATATCTATTTTTAAGAGATGCTATTTATAGTAATTTTGTATGCAAGCGCGTTCAACTTTATAAATATCTCTAAATATCCTAAACACTATAATTATATTATGGGATGAAATTCAACTAAAGCTAATGTCTGGTCTTAAAAATATACAATTTCTAAAAATAGAAAAATCTTGAAAAAATAATTAAATCATAATTTCAGACCCTCAAATGATCACGTATGGCCTCTAAAAAATATAAAAAATATTTTGAGGTAGATAAAACATCTAAAGATAGAAACAAATTTTTTGAGGTAGTCATTTTGGCATGTGAAAGAAATCAAATGGAGATACAGGTCAAAATTTATGCCCTCTAGAAGGTTGGCCTATTTTTTTTGCATCATTCTCTTATAGTTGGAAACAACTCAACTCCTACGAGTTGCCTTGATTGTACTACTACCATTTTTTCTTGTCAATCTTATTCAACTCCCATTTTTCAATCTAAGTTTTTTCTTCTTCTTGTAATCCTTCTCACTGAACCAAATACCTATTATAGTTCCCTTGCCTTGTACTTACCGTCTTCATATCCAAAACATGCACTATTTTTTCTTTCTTCTTTGGACCCTTTTGCTCCCAATTCACTTAATCATCTTTATCACCTTCATCATCTTCTCCTTTGAATTCATATTAATATAAACATTAAATACTAGAGATATATTAAAATTATGTGATAAACTCACCTGATAAACATTGTCATTGATTTTCTTCACAATTCTGCATTGTCCAATTTTTTTTACATCAACTTGTTCGATGTGATTTTTGAAAATATTTATTTTCTCAAGTAAACTATTACCAAATCTTCTTCAAATACATTGGATCTTATTCTAACATATGATTCTATTTTATATTTCTCATTAATTTACTACAACTTTCTTCTTACTCCCTCTTGTAACAACTACATATGCTTTGTAAACACTTTTACATCATCACTAATTTGATCTACAATCGATAATTTTATGAAATCTAAAATAACCATAGGATCTATCCCATAAAAAGTTTGAAAATGTGAGTTTCATGTTCATCTATTCACTGAACGATTATATACAAACTTATATTGTTGTAAATCCATGTCCTATTACTTGGGCTTCTCTCCCACTATGCATCTCAACAAATTTTCCAAGCTTATATTCACAACTTCTGTCTGCCCATCTAATTGGGGGTGATATGCACTACTAAATTATAGTTTATTACTCATGTTCTTCTACAAAGTATTTAAAAAATGACTTAGAAATTTTGTGTCCCTATATGAAGTAATAGTTTTTGGAATACCATGCAATTTCATAATATCCTTAAAAAATAATTATGCAACTTGAGTGGCATCATTGGTATTCTTAGATGAAATGAAATTAACCATTTTTGAATATCTATCTACAACAACAAAACTAAATCATTATCTCTCTATGTGTCTGGCAACCCCAACACAAAGTTCATACTCAAATCTATCCATGGTCCTCTTAAAACTAGTAATGATATGTATAGTCTAATCTTTTATTCATGTCCTTTAGCCACCTGACATATCTTACACCTTGAAACATACATTATCACATCTCTCTTCATCTTTGGCCAAAAATAATTTTTCTCCTTCAAAGTTATTATTTTCATCTTACCAAAAAGTCCAGTCAAACTACCACTATGTAATTCTAATTCTCTTATTATATTATCTCATAGAGACCCAACTGAAATGCATAATTGTTTCTTTTTGAAGAGTTAACTTTCTTATATAAGATAATAATCATGAATAACATCTGTCCCACCTGTTAATGGATTTGTGCATTGATCAACCACCTTGCTAAAATATGGGTTATTATCATATAATTCTTTGATAGATTCGAATCCAACTACTTCACTCACCATAGTAGTTAATAATTCTACTCTCCTAATCAATTCATTAGTTAGTTGATTTTTTTTTTTGATTTATGTTTCAACACAAAAATATACCCCTGCAAGAAATAAATCTACTTTGCATACCTACTATTTAACTTATTATGTGTATTCACATACTTCAAAGCATCATGATCTGTAAATATAATAAAATTTCTAGGTACCAAGTAATTCCTTCAATGTCTTAATACTTGTGCAATTGCATAAAGTTCAACATCATAAGTAGAATACTTTATTCTTACCTCATTCAAATTCTTATTGAAATATATTATTCACTTTTCTTCTTAACACAACACAATACGAAATCACACAAATGAAGCATCATAATCAACCTCAAGCACTTTGTTAAAATTTTATAATGCTAAAATTGATCTTTCTATAATTTTATTCTTAAAAAATTCATAACTTTCTGTGGGTGCTCTAGTCCATGTAAATTCATTCCCTCTCATGTAATATAATATTGGTGCCATAATACTACTAAAATTTTTATTAAATTTTCTATAAAAAGTTGCTAAACCGTGAAAACTTCTTACCTCTATAATGCTTCTTGGAATAAACAACTCAACGATTGTCTTTATCTTTTTTTCATCTATTTTTTCACTATCCTCTAAAACTACAAATCCTAAAAATTTTAAAGTTTTTTATATAAACCTACACTTCTTTAAAATTACATACAATTTATTCTTTCTTAACAAGTCCAATACCATTATCAAATATTGTAATTTTTCTTCTTTAGTCTTAATATCAAAATATCATCAAAATAAACAACCACAAACTTATCAATATTTTCTCATAGCACTATATTCATCACCCTCATAAATGTGCTAGGTGTATTAGATACGCTGAATGAAATCACCATCCATTCATATAGGCCATCCCTAGTCTTGAATGTAGTTTTTCACTCATCTCTTTCACTAATTTAAATCTGATAATAACCACTACTTAGATTAATCTTGGTAAAATATTTTTCTCTTGCAAGCACATACATCATATCATCTAAACAAGGTATAAGAAACCTATACTTGATTGTAATTTTATTGATTTTTCTACTATCCACACACATTCTCCATCCTCCATCTTTATTTCGAGTTAGCAATGTTCGTGTTGCACACGAACTCATACTCTTCATTATTACCTTATTTATTAGTAATTGAGTAACCTATTTATTTAATTTTACATGTGTTTTTAGACTCATCTTATAAGCTGCTTGATTAGGTAGAGCTAATCTTAGAATAAAATAAATGTGATGTTGAATATCTCTCTTGATGGTAAACCATTCAGTAACTCATTCGGCATAACATCTGAATATTATTTCAAAACTTTTGTTGCTTCTGTTGGTATTGACACCATTTTTGCATCTTCATTTTTTGCTACTAATGGATAACAATAACCTTTTATCTTCATATATTAGATAAATTCTTTAGTAGAGAACATGCTTTCTATCTTCTCTTCCTCTTTAAGAGGTAAAAAACCTACCTTTGGACTATATTTCTAAAAAGTATATGCATTTTTTTCTCTATCATAAATTAATTTCTTATAAAATTACAATGATATCTCTAATAATAAATGACATGCATCCATCAGAGTAACATCACATCATATTTCATCATTGTAAGTTTTTCTTATAGAAAACATGTTTAAACACCTTTTATCTAATGTAACTTCATTCTATTTTTGAAACCATGAAATTTGATAAGGATTAAGAGGCATTTCACATTGAAAATTTAGCTTTTATATCATTTATTTAGAAACTATATTTTCACAACTACCACCATCTATAATTACTTTGCATACCTTTCCACCTGAAGTACATCTTGTTGAAAAAATATTTGATCTCAGCCATGCATTACCACCTTATTTATTCTAAACTTATTCCTTCCTTGGAATGATCATTTTCCTTATCATCATGAGATTCTCTCCAACATCTATAGGTGTAGCTCCAGTATTTTGCTCTTCTATCTCAACATCAACTAGATTAACTCTTAGGAAATCTTCTTGCCTCCTTTTTTGATCTTGATAGTGTGGACACTCAAATTCTTTGTGCCCTTCTTATTTACACCTATAACATACATAATATCTATGTTGATTTTAAAACCATCCTCTAGCACCATCATAAGATCATCCTATCTGAAATCTTCTTCCTCTTTATTGGTATTGAAACCCTTGCATATTGTCATCTTACCTTTTTGTACCACATGATGATTCATTTCTATTGGTATTTGACCCACCTATAATGGTATTAAAGCCACCTCATCCCTGATTTTGAGGGGATCCACCTCTTATTTTACTAAGAGATGTTCTTCTAAAATTCTATCTATTTTGTTTTTATTATACCTTCAAAGCTAATTGATAAGACTCCTCTATGTTAATTATTCTATGCATGCTTAATTCATCTTGAATATTAAATTTTAAAATATTTACATATCTTGCATCCATATTCTCTTCTATTTCATCATGATCCACTCATATGGAAAGCTTATAAAATTTATATGTATACTCTTGTATACTGTGATCCTTTTGCCTCAAATTCGATAATCTTCTATATAAAGTTCATACATAATATACATAAAAAGATTTATTTCTTAGCTTCTTCTCCATCTTTTTCAATGAATTAATATTCTCTTTACCTTTATTTTATCTCTCTTTCTACAGGTGATCCCACAAAATATATGCATGACCTTTAAATTTAATGCATGCAAATTTTACCTTCTTATCTTCTCTCATAGTCTTCCACTCAAGTAATTTATCCATGATATTCATCCAATATATCAACTCATTTGGTTTCAAATTTCCTCCATAATGTATAACATTAACTTTTATTCCTTCATTTCTTTCTTCTAATGTTTGAACCATCCTCTCTTCCATCTATGGTGGCTACTCTTGTTGTTCTTCATCTTGCTGAATTTATTCGTCATGATCCATGTCTCCCTCATCTTCATCACCATCTTCTCTTCTTCCCTGATTGGTGATAACCTCTTTTAATTGTTAATCTCACCTATGTATCTCTTATATAGTCTTGTTAATATAAACATTACTTTCTCATCCTCTCACCATGCCTTTCTCCTCTAAGATTCAAACTTGGCTTTGATACTAGATAATAAATCCAAAAACTATCAAGATAAATAAATTATCAATAGGCCAAGATCTTGAATCAATACCCATAATTGATTTCTATTGAATGAATTCTAATAATTACCAACCCAACCCATCCTTAAATAACACTAAAGCTGAAAATTAGAGTTTACATGTAAAATTTGAAAATAAAACTAATACCTAAAAACATCTATTTTTAGGAGCCATTATTTATAGTATGTTTTCGTGCAAGCACATAGCTCTAAAAATATACCAAAATATCTTAAACACTATAATTATAGTATGAGACAAAATTCAAATGAATTTAACATCTAGTCCTAAAAATATACAATTTCTAAAAATAGAAAAATCCAAAAAAATTAATTAAATCTTAATTTTTAGACCCTCAGATGACCATGTGTGGCCTCAAAAAATATTAAAAAATTTATTTATCAAGTATAACATCTTATGATATCAACAAAAATTTTGAGATGGTCATTTTGGTGGATGAAATATCTAAAATAGAGCTACGAGTCAAAAGTTATGGCCTCTAGAAGGTTGACCTATTTTTTTTACATCAATAAATTACACTGCATAATAGTCCCATTAGTCAAGATTGATAAAAATCAAAATATAAAATTAAATAAAGATCCCTTGAGGAGATATCATAGTGGTCCTCCTCAGTGACACTTTCCAACACTCCCTGTGCATTCCCCTAATGTTGGTGCTTCTGGGTGGTTAACACCCAATGTAAGGGAATTTGTTTGAGTTGGGACTTTCCAATTTCTCCCTCTAGGGAAGAAGATCTTGAGGAAAAAATTAATAATGGCTTGGATTTTATACCTAATATGGTAGACCCACTTGTTGGAAGTAATTGGGATATTGTGGGGTTAAACTAGGTTGTAACACCCTCATGTCCAACTCTAAAACCAACTATTCTAATTCTTAGTTAACTTAATTTACACAACTTTACTTGTGCAAAGTGAATAGGTCCAATGACTAATGACACATTTATCAAAATTCACATCCTCTTGTGATAATAAATATTGAATTTACATCTATAATTAGTCCTTTTAGATTAATATGGAAGGCCCATTGGGTCATCCTTGGTTTGAAAACCACCAATTGATAATCCTAAGAACTATGGGATTTGGGACCAGAAATAACTACCTCCCTCCATGATTATTTCCATTGTTATATTATCATATAATGGTATTTCCTTTGCTTAGGATAATGCTTCTAGTTTCAGTCATGCATGAATGTCTTCAAAGTCATTGCATGGCCATAAATGTGCATCATGGTCTTAGACTATCTTGCACCATATGATTGAAGAAATGAAGTCTGATTTTATGTTGTATGAAATTAATCCAATCATTATCCGAGGTTAGTAATTCTGAATAAAACATGATGAGAGTTACATGTGGATTTATGATACATCAATGAATTGTGATAATTTGACAAGTAGGACAATGATAATCTTTGATCGAGTGATAAAATGCTAACTACATCACATGCCTTACTAGTTATGTGACATGATCTCCCCTTTGCCTTGTATTTGATGCTACGTGGTATCATTTCACATAACCAAAAATAAACTTGATCTATAAAATACAAACCTCACCTTATTCTTGTTAGCAAGTGTCATGATGACACTTTGAACATTCTAAAGGGCTCATAAGGTTTTACGGATAAAAATCATACTAATCCTTTCAAAATATTCAATGCTATGACTAGGTGACACATGGATCCAAATAGACATGTTAAGACCCTTACAGTGAGTGAAGATACGAAGTTGATCCACATGGCAATATGATATCCCTTCACATGTATAAATATATTTTTTCTACAAGGGATTTGCTTAAAAGTCTAAAAATGGTGACACGTGGATGATAGTGACTTCCTCTCAATCTCATGGTGCTCAGTGTTAAACGTATTTAATTTTTTGACATGTGATCATGAGAATGTGAAAAATTAGCACATGTCACTAAGTAATGGGGTAACATTTCTTTGGACTATAAATTGTGTTTTAAATCTATGTGATGAAATGCAACTTCTTCACAAGCTCATAGACTAATTAAATGAAAATTATGAAGGAAAAAGTCAATACGTTGTAACTAAACACACATTTGATAATTAGAAATATTATATTGACTTGCTACCATCTAGTCATTAAGCTCTATGCAAACTTACTTCGTAATCATGAGAGTGCAAGAATATGAGATCATGCCAAGTGGAACCAAGAAGAAGATTAAAGATTTTTCACTATAAATCATTTATAAAATTTACATTAAGATGTATTGATGACGCATGAAAATCTCAAGATAATCATGTAATACTTTTGGCTAAACACAAAATGATGAAAAATATTCCAATAGATAGTTACTCACAAGTCATGGATCAAATAAAATAAACTAAGTAATCATATCACCAAAGGAATGCAAGGAAAGAACCACGTGTTTGAATGTGACTGAATAATATATCAACTCATTCTAAAAAACCAATTTCCTAAACATACACCTAACTTATCATGATAATTATATGGTATGAAGAGATTGAAATAAAATCACATTAATAAAGGACATAAGAGTTGAATGAATCCAATAGATGAGACACTATCTAGGGATGTAGAGCATAAATCTTGAACACATTTTTTACTCAAAGTAAGTGAAATTTTTATTAATACTTAAGAATTGATATTCTACCCTAATTCATATGAAATATTAAACTTTTACATAAGATATTGTACTATTTTTCTTGTACACAATATATTAACTACAAAAATCTTAATTTAAATATTTGCATGCTAAATACAAATATTAATTTGATAATATAGATATTTATATTGATTTCCAAATAAAATATGTCCTTTCACCTATAATCAAAATTAAAAATCCTATGATCTTAATACTTTAACATTTTAAAACTTTCTAAACAAATTGTCATTTTCACAAAATTCTATGTGCAAGATACAAGGCTGATCCACATGGCACCTTGATATTACTTCAGATGTATGAATATATTTCTTCTACAAGGGCTTTGGTTGAAACTCCAAAAATGGTGACACATGGCTGATAGTGATTCTCTCTCAATCTCATGGTGCTAAGTTCTACATCTATTTAATTTTATGACTTGTGAGTATGTGAGTGTGTAAAATTGACACATGTGTCATTAAGTAGTGGAGTCAAATTTATTTGGACTATAAATTGCATTTTAAATCTACGTGGTGAAATACAACTCCTCCACAAACTCATAGACTAATTAAATGAAAATTATGAAATGAAAAGTCAATAAGTTTTAAATAAACGCATGATTGACAAGTGGAAATATTATATTAACTTACAACCGTCTAGTCATTAATCTCTATGCCAACTTACTTCACACTCGTAAGAGTGAGGAAATGTGAGATAATTCTAAGTGGAACTAAGGAGTCTATTTAAGATTTTTCATTATAAATAGTTTACAAAATTTGCAATGGGATGGATTGATGATTCATGTAAAGCTCAAGATAATTATGTAAAACTTGTGGCTGAACATAAAAGTATGAAAATTAGTCAAATGGAAGTTATGCATAAGTCATAGATCAAAAAAAAAAATTAACTGCATAAAAATATGACCAAATGAATACAAGGAAAAAACATGTGTTTGAACACAATGAATAATATATCAACTCATTCAGAAACATCAATTTCCTACACATGCACGTAAATTTTCATGATATTTATATGGTATGAAGACATAGGAATAAAATCACATTAGTAAAGGACCTAATACTTAAATTATTCCAATATCTGAGAGGCTATATGGGGATGTAGAGCCTAAATCTTGAACACATGTTTTACTAAAAGTAGTTGAACTTTTTATTAATACTTGAGAATTGACATTCTACCCTGATTTATGTGAAATATTAAAATTGTACACAAGATATTGTATTATTTTTATAGTATACAATATATTAACTACAAAAATCTCAATCTAAGATTTGCATGCTAAATGGAAATACTAATTTCATAATATAGATATCTATATTGATTGCCAAATACAATATGTCCTTTCACCTATATCAAAAGTGAAAATACTATCGAAATAATACTTTAACATGTTCAAACTTTTAAAACAAATTGATGTTTTCACAAAATTATATGTGCAAGTATACATCCACTTTGTCTTCATTTTTAATTTCAAAAGTTTAAACCATTGACTCTAAACATCTTCTATTTATTTCTCTATAAACCTTCATTGTCACTGTAGTCTATGTCAGTGCATAATTAAACACAATGTGTAAGGCTTACCAAAATATTAAATTCATATTAAAATTTCTTAAATAATAAATTATAATATAAAACTTATATATACAATGTTTTATTTCAATTTTCAGTAAATTATACAATGTTTCATTCTAATTGAAATGTGTGTGTGTGTGTGTGTGTGTGTGTGTCTATATATATACACACACACACACACACACACACACACACACACACATATCTCAAAAACTTGAACACAAACACACATATGCCTAAATCCTAAAAACATTTTCTACTAAAATCAAATGAATTTTTCATTAATTACAAATATATTTATATCCAATTACAGTGTAATGACATTCTATTATAATTTATATGAAATATTAAAATTGTACACAAAATATTGTATTATTGCTAGCACAATCTATTTCAACCACAAATATCTCAAGATTTAGGATTTATATCTCCATTTTTGCTAGTGTTTTTGAACATGATTAATTATTGTATTTTGTTTAGAATTCACATATTTTTATGAATATGAATCAAAAAATGTGCATATGGCTTGGAATATGATTTAAAAAATAAATAATGTTACTGATCGATGAATCATTTTTTGAATTTTTAAACTTTTGTAATTGTATTAGTTGTCGATTAATTCAGTTTAGAGTTTATGGATAATTCTTGGGGATATATATACTAATCACATATGGAAAACAATGGTTTTTTTACCATTCTAGGTTATTCCTTTTGACTTACACATAAATGGTTAACTGGGTGCAAGTCATAGGCTTTGTAAATGAAAATATTTAATAGCCCAAATAAAGTAGAGCTTTTAAGAGATTCATCTAAAATTTTATTGGTGTTTCTAAAAAAAAAGTCATTGGATTTTATTTAGCCATCACTACTTACATCTGACATTTTCACCTCACTAAGGATTTGAATCTATAGTAAATATAGTTTAATTAATTTTTATCAATCTATGAATAATTAAAAATGAATTATTTTGGCTTAAAAAAATGAATAACCATTTAAGGTTAAATTGTGTAGTAGATGACATGAATAATATTGTAACAACATCACTTGCATGAATTCAATTCACAAAAATAAGCATTTAATTTATATGTATGAATTACATTCTTAAAAATATCATGTTGTCATTGATGATGACATTTTGGGCATGAATGAGTCCATACCTACACTTCATCACCTGAAACTATTGTGAGGGTGATAAATTCCTATACTAATTCTCTAAATCCTTATATTAATTCACTATAAAGATAATGTGACTCATACAAACATGTTTTTTCTAATTTTATAAAAATATTCAATAATTTTATTATAAAAATCATAGGATAATATTATTTTCATAATAAAAAATTTAAATAACATAACATTAGACATGACTAGACAAACTCAAGTGAAGAAAAACAAATAAAACTCACATATAAATCCATTGTTAGTAGCAACATAAAAATGAGATATGAAGAGCCCATATGAATGTGAATTCTTAAAAATACAATATAAGGATTAATCACATTTAAAAACAAGATTACAAATTTTCACTTTAAGGCCATGTATTTATAGCTTATTCCACTTCAAAAACAACATAAATTCACTCCACCTAATCATCCCCTTCAAAACAACATAAATGTAAACTGGCATGTAAAATTAAAAACTAGTTACGCATTATTTATTTCAGGGCTAGACTCATATAATACCCACAATAGGTTGTTCTATGTAGTATTGTGAGGTGTTATTTATTTTGCACCTCGAACAAGGTGCAATCATAACATGGAATCAACAATACTAACTAAATTCTAAATGTCTCACATTTGGATCCTAATAATACTTTTATGATTCACATTAGAATAACCTTGTTTATATTGAATTGAAATGCAATTAAGAAAATAAAATAATCCATATA
>JARHVA010000328.1:5852500-5870000 GCA_037957365.1 Torreya grandis | reverse complement strand
TGATGTTTCATAAATGGAAAAATTAAATATCCCTCACCAAACAGGTAGGGGTTTGGCATTTCAAAGAAAGAAGGCATGGATTTATTTAAAAATTTAACATTACATGGTAATTATTTTATAAGCCAAAATTACTCATTCCAAATGACTCATAGATTGACTATACTAAATTAAACTAATTTTAAAAAATTCACATAATGATTCTCATAGAGTGACAAAATTATTTACTTTTTAACAAATATTCCAAACCATATTCACATTTTTTAAAACATTTGGTTCATAGCCTTAGTGACGTATTAAAATAATAAATTATAAGGAGTGACGGAAAGTGAACAACAATATGAATTAATATGTCTCTACTAAAATATCTATTTCATTTAGGCTATGAAATGTCTACTTGTGCAAACTTTGAGACCTACTAGAGGTGAAACACTACTTCAATCACCCAATAGATTAATGAAAAAAAATAACACTTACCAAGCAAGTAGGGGTTTTGTGTATCAAAGAGAAGTAGCAAAATCAAAGAGTGGAGGTTGGGTTTTCACATCATTTTAGAGTCAAATTTTACTCTTCCCACCATCCCAACATCTTAATGTGGAGGCTTAACTTCTGGAGGCCATAACTTTTGATCCATAAGTTTGTTTGAGCTCTCGTTCATACCAAAACTAAGGCCTCTAAAAATTAAATCTATCCATAACCTAATCTATCTAGTTAGGAATGTTTATATAACTTTTTAAATGTGGCCATACATGACCATAAAACAGTCCAAAACTACATTTTAATATATTTTATCAATATTTTTCAATTTTTATAAATAGAGTATTTTTGTAACCAAACATAAGCTTTAGTTGCAATTCGTCTATTCTAGGTTAATTTTATTGATTATAGAATATGTCTAGAATTTTAGGTTCATTCAAGATTTTTCACAAAACTTATTAAAAATATAAGTGGAAAAAACTTGCTAGAAGATGAATGTTGATAAGAATATAAATTTATAAAATAACATGTGTCAGTTAGCTTTAGGTAGTGCTTGATTTATTAGGATTTTGTAATTATGCATGTCAACTCCAATTTTTATTATATTTTTATTTAAATTATTTTAATTAATAATTTATTCATTCAATGAACATCAATAAAGAAGATTTATTTCATGCAATTTTTTAGTATTATGTCTATTGATATTTTGCATAGCTAGTATGTGTTTTCAGCGTTTGGTATCAAATAAAGTTCAAATCTTGGAGGTAAGATATTTATGAATTTGTATTGAGTTTTGAAAATTATGTTTTTAGAGAGTATTATATGATTGAATCATAGGTTTAAATATGATAAGAGGATGAGGAGGAATTTCATATATGAACATGACTATGTAAGAGGTACAAAGTCAACCAGAATAATTAACAAAAAATTTCACAAATCAAAGACAAAAGCAAGCAAAAAATGAAATAGATTATGAATATGAGATTTCACAAGAAAAATAATGACAATAACCACCATTAGTATAAGAGAGGATGATTAGGGATTTAAAGGTAAGGATCAAAAGAACCAAGGTTTACATTTAATATTGAGACAGTTTAAAAAAAGAGGAATTGATAAATTTGATAAGAAAAGATGGAGAATTTTTTTGAATGAAAAATTATTACAGAAGATAAGATAATATATTTTTCATGCAAAAAATTTAAGGGTCGTGTAATTATTTGTTGGGATCACTTGAAGAAAGAAAGATAGAGAAAGGGTAAAGATAAGATCAATATATGGAGCAAGATGGAGAAGTGGCAGAGGGATAAATTTTTTTCATGTGGATCATGTACAAAACCATATACATAATATTATATAATTTAAGGAAAAATGACTATAGTATACAAAAATATTAATATGATATTTAACATCTTTTCATACGAGTGTAGAATGATGAAACAAAAGAATAGATGGTTGCAAACTATGCAAATGATTTGAAGTTTTTTATTTGAGCTAAATTGAGCATGTATATAATAATTTCCACTGAGGAGTCTTATCAATTAGATTAGAAGGAATAATAAAAACAAACTAAACAAACTTTAAAAAAATGTAGGCTTAGAAGAGCAAAATCACCTATAATAATGGGATGAGATGGGTTTTAATTAGATTATAGAAGGATTTCCCCTTGGTGAAAAAAAATAAGAAGATAATAGACAAGGGTTTCAATATCAAAAATAATTTCATAGAGGAAGAGGCTATGGTGATGCTAGAGGTTGGGTAGGAAATCAGCGTGGGTCTTATGTTTATTAGATACGTGGAGAAGAAGGACAAAGAGAATTTGAGTGTCTAAAACTATTGTGAACAAGAATGGCAGCAACAGTAGCACCCAATAGTAATTTTAATTGAAGTTATAATAGAATATAAAAATATATAAGTTGCAGTAGCAAACATTAGAGAAAAATGTCATAATTTGGAGAATAATTATTTCTCTAGAGAAAGAATGGGTGAAAAATAAGGAAAGTGGTGATGCATGTCTACAAACAAACATTTTTTAACCAAGGTGTACTTTAGAAGGTAAGATATGAAAAGAAATTATAGATAGTGGTAGTTGTGAAAATATTGTCTATAAAGGAATGGTAGAGAAACTAAGTTTGCAATGTGAAAATCATCCTTATCCTTGTTGGATTTCATGGTTTAAGAAAGGGATTAAATATACAATAGATAAAAGGTGTTTAATCAAGTTTTATATATGAAAAACTTACATAGATAAATTATGGTTTGATGTTATTCCAACAAATTCATGCCATGTGTTATAATAATTTATCAAATTGAGTAGTGAGATTGATAAACACCTTGAAAACATGGTATTTATATGACCTTGACAAATTAGAATAACCTTGCTTGTATTGAATAAATAAATGACAATATGATATTTGTATGAATGCATTTCATACAAATAATTCAAATTTTTATTTGTATTAATTGCATTCAAGAAATTGATTTTGTATTTTTTATTTAAAAGGGAGAGTTATAATGTGTTGAATTCTTCCAGGGCTTTACCAAATGTATTATTGAAAACATACACCATTAGCTTTTTCCTAATCTAAAAAACATAGTTTTGAAATCATGGAGCCTTATTCTCATTAAATTACCATCTATAATTAAGAATAACATTACAATATTTGACTTCATGTAAATATACTATTATAAAATGATTAACCTTTAGAGATAAATTAATGATAGACAACTAGATATTCTTTTTGCAACCATTGAAAACATTTTTGGTAGCATAACTATTTATTGAGGGACTTCGAGATAAATCATAGTCTAAACATAAAAACATAGGAAGTTGATTTATAAGTTTAATTTAGTTATACAATTATTTACCAGGAAAATGGAGCATAATAGGGGACTAAAGGGGGAGGGGGTATAAATTGACACTTTTTTAAAAATAATTACAATAGTTGAACTTGGAGAGAATATTAAATACACTTATAAAAATAATTTGACAATGACATAAGAATATGAATGGTGTCATTTTGAATTTAGTTTCTAAATATATGATTTTTTTCCATACCTAGATGATAAATGTGTGGAAAACAGATGCACTTATGACAATAACTTGACATTTTCTGATGAAGAGATAAAGAGATTGCATGTGTACAAACTCACTTCAATGCACTTATGATAGTAAACAAATAAATTTATGTATGAAATTTCATAAATTCATAGATGAAATGTTGAACATATATCATGATATATTTTATTAATATTTTAATAAATATATATTTTTTAAATAATTTTACAACTCAAGATAGATGGAAAATTAGAACTATAATTGTACAAATACAACCTTTTGAATTTAAATTAATAAAAATTAACCTTTTTTTACAAATTATGGACAACTATGCATAGATTTATTAGGTACAATTTTTATAAAATGTTTATTATCAATAAAAAAGTTATAAATATATTTTTAATGATATGTATATAGTCCATAATGAGGTATGTTGTGTAAAAATTAAGTAATAATTATAAAAAAATAGTTTGACATTAAAAAAACTATGATTTTCTCTCTACAAACCCATATATATATATATATATATATATATATATATATATATATATATATATATATATATATATATATATATATATATATATATATATATATATATATATATATAATAAAAATTTCTTCATTAGATGTGTTGACAAAGACAAAAAAGACTCCTAAATTTACTAGAAACCATGTGAGCTACTTCATGGCTGGTTTAGACCTTGCCAAGCCTATACCCAAAGCAATTTTAGAGGGAAAACATAAAAGACAAAGATTGAAATTTTAAAATGGAATACACCCTTTTGAAAGGGCATACACCATTTAAGCTCGGGCATAAACCTAAGGCTCAATTTATTTATGAAAAAAAGGCATATGGCCTTTGTAAATTTTTTTTTTACAAAGTTGGGTGATGTCACATTTTTTGTCCCCCAAGTTTGTAAACCAACCCTAATTTTTAATAAACATTACAATACATATTCACATGTTTTTAAAAATTGGATCATATTATTAATGATGTATAAGAAATAACTAGTAAACAATAATGGTAAGTGAATAAAAATGCAAATCAAGATGGATTCATTGAAATCTATGCTTCATTTGAGTTTAAAAAGTGTTGTGTGTGCAAAGCCCAAGACCTTTAAGATGTGAAACTCTAGTGAAATCGCCTATAAAATTCATTATGGAAGCAAATAACGCATGAAAATATGAATCATTTTAGAAATTTGATGTTTCATAAATGGCAAAATTAAATATCACTCACCAAACAGGTAGGGGTTTGGCATTGCAATGAAAGAAGGCATGGATTTACTTAAAAATTTAACATTAGATGGTAATTATTTTACAAGCAAAAATTACTCATTCCAAATGACTCATAGATTGACTATACTAAATTAAACTACTGTTAAAAAATTCACATAATGATTCTCAAAAAGTGACAAAATTATTCACTTTTTAACAAATATTCCAAACCATATTCACATTTTGTAAAACATTTGGTTCATAGCCTTAGTGACGTATTAAAATAATAAATTATGAGTGATGGAAAGTGAAAAACAATATGAATTAATATGTCTCTACTAAAATATCTATTTCATTTAGGCTATGAAATGTCTACTTGTGCAAACCCTGAGACCTACTAGAGGTGAAACACTACTTCAATCACCCAATAGATTAATGAAAAAAAACAAATAACACTTACCAAGCAAGTAGGGGTTTTGTGTATCAAAGAGAAGTAGAAAAATCAAAGAGTGGAAGTTGGGTTTTCACATCATTTTAGAGTCAAATTTTACTCTTCCCACCATCCCAACATCTTAATGTGGAGGCTTAACTTCTGGAGGCCATAACTTTTGATCCATAAGTTTGTTTGAGCTCTCGTTCATATCAAAACTAAGGCCTCTAAAAATTAAATCGGTCCATAACCTAATCTATCTAGTTAGGAATATTTATATAACTTTTTAAATGTGGCCATACATGACCATAAAATAGTCCAAAACTACATTTTAATATATTTTATCAATATTTTTCAATTTTTAGAAATAGAGTATTTTTGTAACCAAACATAAGCTTTAGTTACAATTCATCTATTCTAGGTTAATTTTATTGATTATAGAATATGTGTAGAATTTTAGGTTCATTCAATATTTTTCACAAAACTTACTAAAAATATAAGTGGAAAAAACTTGCTAGAAGATGAATGTTGATAAGAGTATAAATTTCTAAAATAGCATGTGTCAGTTAGCTTTAGGTAGTGCTTGATTTATTAGGATTTTTTAATTATGCATGTCAACTCCAATTTTTATTATATTTTTATTTAAATTATTTTAAGTAATAATTTATTCATTCAATGAACATCAAAAAGGAATATTTATTTCATGCAATTATTTAGTATTATGTCTATTGATATTTTGCATAGCTAGTATGTGTTTTCAGCATTTGGTATCAAATAAAGTTCAAATCTTGGAGGTAAGATATTTATGAATTTGTATTGAGTTTTGAAAATTATATTTTTGGAGAGTATTCTATGATTGAATCATATGTTTAAATATGCTAAGAGGATGAGGAGGAATTGCATATATGAACATGACTATATAAGAGGTATAAAGTCAAGCAGAATAATTAACAATTATTTCACAAATCAAAGACAAGCAATCAAAAGATGAAATATATTATTAATATTAAATTTCACAAGAAACATAATCATAATAACCACCATTAGTATAAGAGAGGATGATTAGGGATTTAAAGGTAAGGAATGAAAGAATCAAGGTTTACTTTTAATATTATGGAGACAGTTTAAAATTATAGGAATTGATAAATTTGATAAAAAAAGATGGAGAATTTTTTGAATGAAAAAATATTAGAGAAGGTAAGATACTAAATTTTGAATGCAAAAAATTTAAGGGTCATGTAATTATTTTCTGAGATCACTTGAAGAAAGAGAGATAGAGAAAGGGTAAAGATAAGATCAATATATGGAGTAAGATGGAAAAGTGGCAGAGGGATAATTTTTTTTCATGTAGATCATGTACAAACCATATACATAATATTATAGAATTTAAGGCAAAATGATTATAGTATACAAAAATATACATATGAGATTTACAATCTTTTCATATGAGTGTAGAATGTTGAAAACTATGTAAATGATTTGAAGTTTTTTATTCGAGCTGAATTGAGTATGTATAGAATAATTTCCATTGAGGATTCTTATCAATTAGATTATAAGGAATAATAAAAACAAACTAAACAAACATTCAAAAAATGTAGGCTTAGAAGAGCACAATCACCTATAATAATGGGATGAGATGGGTTTAATTACATTATATAAGGATTTCCCCTTGGTGAAAAAAAATAAGAAGATAATAGACAAGGGTTTCAATATCAAAAATAATTTCATAGAGGAAGAGGCTATGGTGATGCTAGAAGTTCGTTTCGAAATGAACATGGGTCTTATGTTTATTAGATATGTGGAGAAGAAGGACAAAGCGCATTTGAGTGTCTAAACTATCATGAACAAGAATGGAGACAAGAGCACCAACCAATAGTTATTTTAATTAACGTTATAATAGAAGAGAAAAATATATAAGTTGCAGTATCAAACATTAGAGAAAGTGTCATAATTTGGAGAATAATTATTTCTCCAGAGAAAGAATGGGTGAAAAATAAGGAAAGTGGTGATGCATGTCTACAAAAAAAAAATTTTAAACCAAGGTGTACTTTAGGAGGTAAGATATGAAAAGCAATTATAGATAGTGGTAGTTGTGAAAATATGGTCTATAAAGGAATGGTAGAGAAACTAAGTTTGCAATGTGAAAATCATCCTTATCCTTGTTGGATTTCATGGTTTAAGAAAGGGTTTAAATATACAATAGATAAAAGGTGTTTAATCAAGTTTTATATATGAAAAACTTACATAGATAAATTATGGTTTGATGTTATTCCAACAAATGCATGCCATGTGTTATTGGAAAAACCATGAAAATATGAAAAAAAATTTAATTCATGATGAGCAAAGAGTAAATATACTTTATAGAAAGGTGGTACAAATGTATTTTTATTACCTGTTAAAGAAGAATATCAGATAGAAAGCATATTGTATTTAAACTAATTTATCAATGACATGGAGATGAAAGGTTATTTTTATGCATTAATAGTAAAAAAAGAAGACATAAAAGTGGTCAAATACCAACAAAAGTAGAAAAATATTTGAAATAATGTGCAGATGTTAGACCTGATGAGTTACTAGATGATTTACTACCAAAGAGAGACATTCAACATCATATTAATTTAATTATATAATCAACTCTATTGAATCAAAAAGATTTTAGGATAAGTTCAACAAAACATGCAAAATTGAATAAATGGGTTATTGAATTTGTGAGAAAGGGTGTAGTAAGGGAGACCATGACTCCATGTGTAACACCAACATTGATAATTCTAAATAAAAAAGAGACATGGAGTATATGTGTGGATAGTATAACAATCAATAAAATAACTATTAAATATAGATTTTTTATATCTTACTTAGATGATATGATGGATGTGCTTTCATCAACAAAATAATTTAACAAGATTGATAAGAGGATCGAATACTATAAGATTTGGATTCTTTAATTAGATGAATGGAAAACAAAATAAATAACTAAGGATGGCTTATGTGAGTGGATGGTAATGCCATTTATATTATGTAATACACCTAGTACGTTTATGAGGGTTATTAACACAGTCTTTTGGGATTACAATCGTCAATTTGAAGTTGTTTATTTTAATGTCATTTTGATATTCAGTAAGATTAAATAAGATCACATAAGGCATTTGAGAATGGTATTAGAATTGTTAATAAAGGTGAAGGGTAATTTTATTTAGAATAGTTTCATATTTTTTATGTTGGTAATTTTAGTATATGGTGTCCAAATGGATGAAGAAAAGGTAAAGGCAATTGTTGAGTGGCCTATTCTAAAGATCATTATAGAGGTAAGAAGTTTTCATAGTTTAACAACTTTTCACAGAAATTTCATTAAACATTATAGTAGTATAGATGCACCAATAACAGATTGAATGAGAGGAAAATAATTTCTATGGACAAAAGCAAAAAAAGAGATCTTTCTATGGTTGAAGAATAATATTACAAATAACCTATTTTAGCATTACCAAAATTTAATAAAGTTTTATGGTAGATTGTGATGCTTAAGATGTGATAATTGGTATTGTGTTGAGTTAAGAAGGAAGACCAATAGCATATTTCAACGATAAAATAAATGAGGTAAGAAAAAAGTATTCTACATATGATGTTGAATTTTATTCCATTTTACAAGCATTAAGACATTCGGGGCATTATGTGGTGCCTTATGATTTTATCCTATTTAAAAATCATGAGGCCTTGAAGTATTGAACACTCAAAAGAAGATAAATAGTAGGCATGCAATATGAGTGTCTTTCTTGTAGGAATATACTTATATTCTAAATAAATAAATCAAAAAAGTGGAATTAGGTAGATGATGCTTTGAGCACCTGAGAGTGGCACTATTAACTTTGATGGATAGTTAAGTAGTTGGATTTAATGTTGTTAAGTAACTATATGATACTTATCCAAATTTTAGCAACATATTTGAATAATGCAAGAATATATTAATAGGTGAGGCAAGTAATATCTATGATGGGTACCTTATATAATATAATTATCTCTTCAAGGGAAAACAACTATGTATTCTAGTTAGGTCTCAAAGAAACAATATTATAAGAGAACTAGACAGTGGTGGATTGGCTGGATAATTTTGTAAGACTAAAATAATATATTTGGAGGAGAAGTATATTTGTCTAAATATGAAGAGAGATGTAGCAAGGTGTGTTTCAAGATGCATGATATGTCACTTAGTTAAATGCCATGCACAAAATATAGCTATGTACATGTCATTACAAATTACAAAAGGACCATGGACAAATTTGAGTATGGATTTTACGTGCAATTTGAGTAGACATATTCTATAAGATGGTTCATTTTATTCCAAGCAATAAAACTAATAATCTACTAGAGTTTTATAGCTATTTCTGAAGGATGTTGGAAGATTGCATGAATTTATAAAAATCATTACGTTAGATAGTGACACAAAATTTATAAGTCATTCTTGGAGGACTCTATGGAAGAAGATTTGAATTAAGCTACAATTCAGTAACAGATACCATCCACAAATAGATAGACAAACAAAATTAGTAACTAGTCCAACTTGAGAAATTTGTTGAGATACATAATTAGAGAAAAGCCTAATTATTTGGACTTGGCTTTACCACAAGATGAATTTGCATATAATAGTTCAATGAATAGATAGATATAAAAATCACCAATGCATATTGTTTATGGTGGAAATACTTTTTATATTTTAGATTGTGTATAGTTATCAGTTTTAGAATGAGTTAGTAATGATGTAGAAGCATTTATAAATTACATATAATAATTACAAGAAGAAGTAAGAATAAAGCTACATAAAAGTAATGAAAAGTATAAATCAATAGCAAATGTAACAAGATGGTCAAATATATTTTAAGAAAGAGATTTGGTGATGGTTTATTTGAGAAAGGAAACAATTTTCAAAAGAATATATAGTAAGTTGAAGTAAAATAAAATTAATCCATGTAGAGTTGAGAACAAAATCAATGACAATGATTATGAGGTGAGTTAACCACAGAGTTTTGATATCTCTTCAATATTTAATGTTTCAGATTTATAAGATTCTCATGGAGAATAAGGTTAAAGTGAATAAAATGAAGAAGAGGAATGGAAGCAATAGGTACCAAGGAAAAAGAAAGAAAAGATAGTACATGTTATGGATAAGATGATAATGAAAAATAAAGAAAGAATTTATAAGAAGTCTTGGTATAGTGGAAAGGACTACAATAGGAATAAAACATTTAAACTTTAGAATGAGAGCTAAAAATTTGGCAAGAATAAATGGTAGGAGTATAATCAAGGCAACTCGTGGAAGCTGACTTGTTTTCAACCAAATGAGAATTATGTGGAGGCCTATATTCCGGAGGCCATAAAATTTGATCTGTAACTCTATTTGAGCTCTCATTCATGTAAAAATGAATGCCTATGAAATTTTAATTCAGCCATAATCCACTCTATCTAGATAGGGATGTTTTCAAAACTTTTTAGAGGCCATAGGTGACCATCTAAGGGTCTAAAATGTATTTTCATATATTTTTGGGATTTTTCCATTTTTAGAAAGAGAATTCTATAACCGGGTATGAACATGAATTTAAATTCATCCATTAGGTTAATTTTAATGTTTAGAGGATATGTAGATATTTCTAGGCTCATTTGAGCATGCATGTAAAACTTATTAAAAATAACAGTTAAGAAAACATCCTAGAATATGCAAGTTATTAAAAATAAAAGTTGTTGAAAATACTATGGTTTAGTTAGTTTTAAGTAGCTTTTAACTTATTTATATTTTTAATTATGCATGTCAACTCCAATTTCAGGTTGAGATTTGTTTAAAGTCTTATGTAATAATTTATTCATTCAATAAAAATTAGCAGAGAATATTACTTTCATGTAATTTTTGTGTATTATGCATATTGATAAATTGTTTATCTATTTTGTGTTTTCATCGCATCTTCACTAACCCTACATCTTCTCTTTCATTCAACAACAACACACATGCAAAGTGATAGGGATGAAGGTACAAAGTGGTAGGTGTGAATTAGCATGGGGATGGGCTCTTTCAATGTCAGTTATTGGGTATAAATGCATGATGGTGAAGCGTTAGTCACCTTGATCTGATTACATACATAGTCTAGGTTGAACGCTATTAACTAAAGTTTTAATGTACAACTTTTGCCACCCACATTATTTTTTTTAGAATGTCATTATCACCGATCAGTTTGACCTTCAAAATGGATTTATAATTACCTCTTACATGGTAATAGAATCCCTAATACTATACTGACACATTACATGCTAAAAATACAGAATTAAAAAGTAAACATGCTAAACTATCCTTTGACATTAATTTTAAATGTTGAAATGACAGTTTATATACCACATAGATGCGAATTTAGAGTGCATAACTACTAAATCCTCTCCCTTAATTAAATTTGAATCCTAAATAAAAGTAGACATTTTATATTCTCAAAGCCAAAATCAAGTTGAATGAGGTCCATGCATGTATGCACATTCAATGTAGTAACGAAGCAGCCGCACCAAATTTTTGTGGACTCTCCCAATGACTTCAACCTCAATTTTAAATTCCTTCCCAGTTTGACCCCTATACACTAACACTTTCCGAAAACATCATTGACAATTTTCCAAAATATTCATTGGTTTTGGAGTCAAAACCCAGAAATGAACACAACTATATTTTCACCATTCCCAAATGTACAACTGGCAGCCAGGAAATAAAAGAGGCGAGTTTAAGCAAATTTCTAGTGAGATTGCTGCAGATGGTAGCTCAATTGATTGGACATCACTCTCGAAAGATCTATCCATATGATCTTCGCAAGAATATGAGCTGTAAAGAAGCTCACCAATACACTGAACGTGTTTTAAAATGCTTCTTTGAGGGTGTATGAACAAGCCAGAAAGGATGGCTCAGATGAGTACCACATTGTGAAGCTCTCATGTGAAATATCATCCTTGTAAGAATTTTCTTGTTGTTAACAAATATGAAATCATGCCTTCAGATCTGATCATATAACAAAATATATCATACTATAGTTCTATATTTAGCACGAATTCTGCACCATGTTACTGTATTTGACGTACATGTGGTCCAAGGCAGGAATGAATCTGCATTCAATTTCAAGACACATACAACCTTTCCTCTGTATATTTTGGATTTAATAGGGAATGCAAGCTAAAAATCCGAGACCAACAACAGAAACCCAAAAAAAGGTTGAACTTTTGTCTAACAAAACATTGCATAGAAATTCTTATAATACAACTTCTGGAGCTCTCTGTGTAACATCTTTTTGGGGCTCCGATTTTATAAGAAAAAATTCTTAATTCTTGTAATTGTATTGCAAGCGTAATGGCCAGTCTTGGGTTGTCTTCTACCATAGTTATAGCTCCAATAGTGGCTTTGAATTGGTCTACAATTATGGGCACTAAGCACAGGGTTCAGTGGAGGACCCACCACAATTGATTTGCCCCACCAGTAATTCTGTCAGTCCGACTAGATAGAGAACTTGATGGGAAATTATGGGCGAGCTGGGTTGGACCTCTGACTTTGTAGCCTCTAGCATCCAGACGACACATTGTGGGACTAAATTAAATTTTTAAAACTTGAGCAGAGGTTGCATTTTATGATACCAAATATTGTTTTGTAATATTTTTCTAATGATCATCCCTGTCCCAATTGATGAATTCATGATAATCTAAAACATAGAAACCCACATAGCACAGATCACAAAACACACGTTAAAAACACTGCCGCAATTAACGAGAAACAGGAAAATGCAACGGTAACATGACAAGAAACAAGATCCTAATATGTTAATATGTTGTGTATAAGAAAATTTTAAATAATTTTCTTTTTAATTTTTGAAATTGTTTTTTTCTTAAATTTAATAGGTAAAAGCCATGGGATTAGAGGATCTCGGAAATATTACAATGGAGAATGAAGGATAAGTATGAAAGTATAAATAGAACGTCTCTTCCACTGACAAAGGAATAGACAGAACAAGTTATAAAACCAAAAAAAAAAATTACCGAGCAAAGGAAGCTACCTTCCCTCAACAATTTGTCGGATAAATTTCCGTAAGACTGCCACAAACAACAGCAAACCGTTCACTACTTACTACCATCGTCTACCAAAACCCTACCAAAAAGCCCTCCTGAACAGAGTCATGCTGAAATTCATATATTTAACCATACTTAAAATCTTAATATATAAATTTTGACTTTTTTATTATTAATATTTTATGTTTAATATTTTTAGTATATAAAATTAAAACTTAAGAGGGAAAAAAGAAAAAATGACAAATCAAAAATCAATTGTTGAAACGGTCATTTTTAGCTGTCGCTGTTTCTTTCTATTTTTACTTGTGACGGCTTCCATCTTAAAAAAATATTTAAAAAACACCTATTAATAAAAATATGTTATAATTATCAACATCTATCCCAGTTGTGCCAAGTGTTACGAATCTATTTCAGTTCATCTTTTTTAATCTAAAAATTCGTGTCATATAATTATCCCTTCCCCCCTTAATAATGCACTCTCGTTAACATCTCACTGCTACCTCGCTTAATCATTGTTCTTTTAATTTTTATAATTTAACATAAAATATTATATTATATATAAATATAATTAATTTATTATAATATTAGATTAGTGGTTATGATTTTATGATCATATTTAGATTATTTATTTTTAATTTTTTTACATATATTTATATAAAAGTAAGTTGAATCAATCAAACACAATTTTAATGTAGATAAAATAGAATATATAATTAAATTTAATGTTTATAATATTTATCCTTTTTCGTTAATTATATTTGAAAATAAAAATAATTTATTTAAAAGTATATACAAAGCAATCAAATATAATTCCAAAATAAATAAAATAAAAAACGTCGATAATCATCATTAAAATTACAAAATTAAATTTCATTCATTTTAAATTAGTGACACTCTTTCAATTCATCAATTACACATTTTTAAACATTTTACGTTTCTACTAATAACAATAAATATTCATACTACAACACAACCTTTATTTATATATCAACTTAATCTCATTCCTCTATAATATATGAGAAATGAATTTAATATATAATATGGACATAGGTTGGATGGAAAATGTTATGGTTAAAATCAATATGAAGATTTTGAGACCGTTATAAGATATTGTCTAGTTTATTAGTATATAGAAGAAAAACATAATGTATAAGTATATAAGGCAAGTTATCATTTTTATCATTTTGGTCGAGTAAATATTGATTACTAGAAAGCATTTCAATTTAAATAAATTTAATTATTAAAATATATACGTTCAATATTAAATATTTATAAATTTTAGGATGATTATGAAATTATATGTATGTGTGTATTTATATTGAATTTTTAATATGTAAGTTATATAATAGAATTGATGTCTACATATTAAGTTAGAGTTTTTAGTCATCATACATGCATATTATTAGGAATAAGTAAATAAGTAGATGGCTCTATTTCATATATGTCAATATGCATATCAACATATAGTGAGATGTCATATCATTTATTATTTTGTAATTATATAATTAGTGTTTTATATTTTAATGTGTTTTAAGGGCATTTATCCATGTTTTAATATTTTTATTTGTGAATATTTTATTGAATATGTAACCTATTCATGTTTTAGTATTCTTGTTTGTAAATATTTTATTGAATATGTATATCTTATTTTATATTGATCATTATATATTACATTTAATTTGAATATGGTATTAAATTAGAAAGTTTAAAAATTTCATGTTTTATTTCGTTTGCAACTTCAATTGTATATAAGAATTGGTGATAACACAAGTAGTTTGGTTAGAACTTTTTATTTCATAAAAGCTACTTTTTTAAAAACAAGAATAAATTCAATAAAATTTATCAAGTATAAAGAACATTTTTTTAATTTTAAAAATATTGTATTCTTTCAATTTATGAGGTGTAGAACATTTTATTTATATATATCAATTTATTTATATAATTCACAAATATTTATAAAACATCACTTTCTTATAAAAAAATTAATACATAACTTATTACATATAATTTAAAATAATTAGATAGATTTAACATCTATTTTATCATTATAAAATAAATTTAATCATTGATCTTTCACATATACTACTGTTATATTTTACAATCACAAAATAGATTTAATACTTGATCTTTCATATATAATAACATTATAATTTAGATTTTGTTTATTTTGCAACTTCAATTGTATATAAGAACTGGTGATAACACAAGTAGTTTGGTTAGAACTTTTTATTTCATAAAAGCTATTTTTTTTTAAAACAAGAAGAAATTCAATCAAATTTATCAAGTATAAAGAACATTTTTTTTATTTTAAAAATATTGTATTCTTTCAATTTATGAGGTGTAGAACATTTTATTTGAATATATTACTTGAGGTGTATTAAATTTGAAAGTTTACGAATTTCATATTTTATTTCATTTGCAACTTCGATTGTATATAAGAATTGGTGATAACACAAGTAGTTTGGTTAGAACATTTTATTTCAAAAAAGCTACTTTTTAAAAAATAAGAATAAATTCAATCAAATTTATCAATTATAAAGAATATTTTTTTAATTTTAAAAATAGTGTATTCTTTCAATTTATGACATGTAAAACATTTTAATTGAATATATTAATTTATTTATATAATTCACAAATATTCATAAAACATCACTTTCTTATAAAAAATTAATACATAACTTATTACATATAATTTAAAATAATTAGTTAGATTTAACATCTATTTTATCATTATATAATAAATTTAATGATTGATCTTTCACACATAATACCATTATATTTTACAATCACAAAATAGATTTAATACTTTATCTTTCATATATAATCACATTATAATTTATATTTTATTTCATTCCATTTTATAAGCTTTGAAAGATATTAGGGATATATATTTTCATTACACATTGTATTACTTTATGAACTTATATATTTTAATATCCTTCATTCATATAAAGATGGAATTAATTCAAAGTGTTTCCTTGATGGAAGTGCACAACTTTCATTTTAGAGAATCAATGTGAGATTTGGATTTGATGGAAATGGAAGCATTTCTGTCACATTATTATTAGATTATATATTTTATGTGATGGATAAGTGGTATTTTGAGCATTGATCATTTTAAGAAGTTAGCATTATTATGTTAATAATTTTATCTTTAATTTTTTTAAAGAAGTATGAGAGATGTTAGAAGATATGTATCTGAAAATATTTGATTTAAATTTTTATGTTGGAAAAAAAAAATTCTGAAAAATAGATTTTCTATATTATATTGGAGTATAAGAGATTGTTAGAAGATATGTCTTGGGAGAGAATTGATTCATATTTTTATATTGTAAGTTATTTTTCTAAGAATTAGATTCTCTATATTATATTGGAGGTCGTGTGTTTGAATATTAATACTAGTTTTATTATTAAGCTTTTTTAATCCTTTTTTTGGTTCAAAGATTGTTGTGGCCTTGCACATTGTTCATGTAATCATTTTGGGTATGTTTTTCATAGATTATATGGATGGAAAGTGTTGTTTGGATTTATTTTATAGACAGAGATCAATGGATTATGTTATTTTTTGAGCTTGTAAACATCACTATTTTAGTAAGTGTAATTTGTGTTGTAATTTGGGTTAGATTTATACTATAGATTGATTGTTTTGGGTGTCTTTTTACCAAAAAAATTCAGTTATATATTGATTTTAGTATTTCAAAACTAAATTATGATTGATCCAATTAAACATCTTTTATTGCATCAAGTTTTCATTGCAAAATAAGTATACAAAATTTTATTTATTTATGCACCATAAATGATTTTAAAATACAACAATGAAAAATAAATAAATCATGAATATTGTGTCAGGATATATATATATATATATATATATATATATATATATATATATATATATATATATATATATATATATATATATATATAATTTTGGGATGTATTTGTCTAGTTCTATGTAAAGAGGGTCAATTGAAGGAGGGTTTTCAAACTATTATTATGACATATATCATCCTTATAAATTATTCTAAAATTATGTATCCATTACAAACATGTAATTCAAAGAACGATATTTTATATATAAAATAATTAAATAAAGGCACAAGACTAATTCATATACCTATATGACACCCTTTTAAATATTTTATATTTACTCAATCATTACAAACCTATAATTAAACTAATGTTTTCATATCTTTAGGGTTTTATTAAATGTTGAAAAACTTATTAAAATTAAAACATAAAAATTAAAC